>DWAO01002277.1:0-16380 GCA_018230605.1 Heliconius congener | reverse complement strand
GCCTCCAGAATTCGGCAGAAAGTGGGGAACGGAGTGTCTTAACACAAGGTTCCCTATGCCTACCCTGTTGTGTGCGGGATACAGCGTGATTGTAGCTGAATTATTTTATTTTTTATAATATTTATTTTTCAGCCACTATTAACTAAAATAGGTATACCGGACACCTGCGGCGTGAATAACTTGCACGGAATGCCTGGAATATATTCGGGTCTTTTATCAGTACTTTTTGCTGCTTTAGCTGTTAAGGAGGACTATGGGGACGAACTTGGTATAGTGTTTGGTGGTATTGGTGAAGTAAGTATTTTGTGTTTTAGTTATCAACTTTTAAATGGCCGCCGCGGCGGGGCGTGGGGCTCAAGGGTGTAACTGTAACGCGACGGTTGTAGATTCGATCGACACTTGAGAGAATTAATTATTATTTCTTAATGTTTTCATTTCTTCGCTCTGGCACCAAGGCAAAAGCCCGCCACTCAACACGCAATGTGTCAAAAAATTCAGCGGAAATTGCGGAAGAGAGTATTTTAACATTAGGTTCCCTCCGCCTACTCTGTTGTATGCTGGATTGATTTTTTTTGACCTTTTACATTTTTTTATTTGTCATATTTTTTCCCAATTGAAAGAACGACTTTTTTTATTTTTTCGCTCTGGTAAAAATACAAAGAAGTGGCGAAGCATTCCGACCCTCAAGGCGGAATATCTCGAAAATTGGGCGATGCCTGTGATATCCTAACACTATGTTCCCACTGCCTATCCAGTTATACATATGTATACCGGAGCAGGATAATCACAATAATTTATATATAATAATTCTACCGTGTGGGAACCCGCAACCCGCAGATATTGTCCCATTACGCCACGAGGACCAAAATAATTCTTAACAAATATTTACTTTGTAAATTATGTTTCTTTTTAAGGACGCTGAAATGACTGCAGGGAAGCAAGCACTTAATCAGCTTTTTGCTCTACTCGTTACTCTTGTTTTATCGATTGTTGGGGGTATTATAACCGGTAGGTTTGTTTTGTTTTTTAACTTAGGCAATAAAAGAGTAGCAAAGCAAAATAAAGAGAATCTGGCCACCTAGTGTTAAGACACCAGTGTTAAGACACCAAGACACTCTATTAGGTTGAATGGCAGAACTCAACACCAAATCCTAAGAATTTATAGAGATTCGAAATGTTATATTCGTAATGCCCCCGCTATTAATATGCCTACAAATCTGAGGCCATTCGTGGCGCAACGGTACAAAGTACGACTGCAAACGCGACAGACTGGTGCTTGTGGCTTCGCTCTGGTGTCGAGGCAAAGCTCGGCGTTGAGTCTCGCCACTAACACGCAATGCCTCCAGAATTCGGTGTCCAATGAAGAATCCGTATTTTAACATTAGGTTCCTTCTGTTTACCCTACTGTGTGCGTATGTGTGTGTGATAAAGCAAAAAAAAATACATATTTTTAGACACATAAAAAAGATTTTTTTAAATCGAACGATTCTTCTTCGTCTATTTCATTATTTAACTTCATCCAATCATTCTTTAACGTTATAAAAAATAATAATAAGTGAAGCAATTAATCACTGAGTTCGGCTTTTTAGACAGCGTTTGAAGTTAACGAAATTGCTCTCTGGATAACAAAATAAATTTTATATGTTTAGGTGTTTTGTAAGTTCAAGGTAGTGAGATAATCTGGTTAGGGTTGTTTCAAAGTTTTTAATAAGATGTTGTTGTACAAGCAAAATGAAATATTTAGTAATTTTATTGTAGATAAAAAATATATTATTGGTTTTTGAGGCTGTCGTGGCGCAGGTATACTATCGTGATATAAACTTAACGGTTGTGGATTCAATTACTATTTGGAGGGGATTAATAATTTATTACTTTCATTTCCTCGCTCTGATGAGAAGACAAAATGTGATATTGAGTTACGTTTCTTTAAAATGTGAAAGGAAGAAAAAAATTATTCTGTCTGACTACTAAAACTAGAGGTCCTGCGGCAGCGGCGACGGCTTCGCCCGCTTATTAAAACAAACCAAAAATAATAGTAAGTTGACAGATATAATGAAAATAAATTCTTAATATCAGAAAAATGTCCTTATATAAATAATTATTTATTGTATTGTTGGTATCATTTATTAACAATACTTCACACGAGTTTCTCTCCAATAAGGGCCGTTGTCTAGATGCAACTATCCGCTATTGACACAATTCCACTGATTTTATCATCTTTTTCATCTACATACACGAGTTCACACGTTTCCCTCTTTTACACGAGTTCGCTAACAATATTTTAAATAATAAGTGAATTTGAAAATGTATGAAATTTGACTCAACTATCAGTGTCATCATACCGCTGCACACCGCGCGGCTTGTAGGCTAGCTGATGTTGTACAGTAGAATATAATATAATTGAGGCCAGTCGTAGCGCAGGGGCACAAAGTGTGACTATAAAACCAACTGGTTGTGGGGAATCGAACCCACACAAAGAAGAAATATTTATTTAAATTTATATTTCTATTTCTTCGCTCCGGTGTCGAGGTAAAGCGCGGCGTTGAGTTCTGCCACTCAACACGCAATGCCTATAAAATTCGGCAGAAAGTGGGAAACGGAGTATCTTAACAATAGGTTCCCTCTGCCTACCCTGCTGTATGCGGGAAACGGCGCGAAGCTGATTTATCAATTTATTATTTTCAAATGTAATTTCAATCTGAATGAAATGCTAAAGGTGACAATTATATTTATTTTGATAAGGATTAATACCAAATTATAGAAATCAAATTAATGAAATACATTCACAATAACCTGAATAATTTAATTTTAAATTATATATATATATTAAAATGGCTCCTGTGGCTCAGAGATAAACATCGCGAACGATATTTATAGGATTTTCAAAGGATAATATTTTTATAAAATAATATTTTTATGTGTCTCATAAGAATAGATCAGTGCTCTGAGAGCCCACTTTTTACAAACTAAAAATAACAAAATTCCTGAAAAAACCAAATAACATATAAGAAAAAAGTAGCCTATGTTTATCCGAAGACCCTGAAATTTTATAACAATCGGATCGGCGTTTCGACCGTGAATACATTACAGACAGACAGACAGAGTTATTTGCGAATTTATTACATAGTATGGATTGTAAGGCTTGTGTTATACATATAAATCTTCTTCTCAATTTATTTTTTCTTTTTTAGCTTCAGGTTGGATCCTGCGCGTAGCAGTGTATCCAAAGGGAACCTAGTGTTAAGCACTTTGTTCCCATTAGGTCACTGCCATTACCCATATTCCACTGAATTCTGAAAGTGTTGCATTGCGTTCGTAACGAAAGCGAGAAAATTACCCGGAGTGGAGATCAAGCGCACATCACATTAGTGTTAGCGAACTCGTCGCGTTAAAAGTCCACCGGTTGTTCCCTGCGCGACAACGACCTCAATATTAAGCATTAGTTGTTTGAAAATATATTTTATTTAACATTAAAATAATATTTATTTTATTTATATAAAATACTATTTATTAAATGTTTAACTCAATTTGTCTTGGTAGTGCGATCAAGAAAAAAAAATCCCCTAGCCTTAAGATTAAATAACATTCAAAGCAAATGATGGTAACTCAGCCCCAGGCACAATCTCGTCAATTGTTTTCAGATATCTCGTAGTAGGTATCGTCTTATCATTGTCACTTCTAGAGTCTACTAGGGTTCACGATAGAATTGTAGTTAACTTTTATTTTTTCTTGTTGTTGAAATGTTGCTTAATATTTTTAACATTTTCTTAAAGTGGATCCACACTTAGGAAAGAAAAATACTTATTTAGAAAACGTATAAAAAATTGAACGTAGCGGGACTCGAACTCGCACCTCCTAGAAAATTTTTATACGTTTTCTAAATAAGGAATTTGCTTAACATAATTTATGTTTTTTTATATACCCTTTGGATATGGAGCTCTGGGTACAAACCATATGTCTGTAGTGTTAAGGTAAAATAATAATATAAAAAAAATATTGTTTACAGGTTTCATTGTCAAGAATCGTATGTTAGAGCCGCTAAAGGAGAATGAGAAATATAACGATGAAGTTAACTGGGTACTGCCTTAAATATGGAAAATTACTAATTATTACATGAACAATATTATAATAAGTTTAAGTTTTTGTATTAACTAACTAATACTCATAACTTTGTCTGGTTAAGAAAAATAATACTAAACAAGTAATATTGCCAACCACAAATTTGCTTATCAAATATACATATTTATTTTATAGAAAGAACATTATAATATTTTATATTATATCAAATTTATTTTTAGTAAGGCACTATTGTTTTAATGATTCTTGATGATAAAATGATTCTTTTTAATTCTATCTTTTATTTTCAATTTCATTGCGCTTACTGGGGTATGAGTAAAAAAAGTTCTGTTGTTTGATAAATGTAAATGGTAAGATATTAGATCAAGTGAATGAAGTGGTATATTTAGGAAGTGTGTTCAGTAGAGAAAAGAGGTACGAGAGTAATGGTACCTTAGCTGCATTGATGAGATGCGGAATGTCAACACAGTTATATATACATAATGTTAATGAAACGAGGGTATTACAGAAGAAGAATTAAAGAAAGATGAATGCTGTGGTGACATGATCTCTTCGTAGGATAATATGCGGAGTCAATACTCGGAGGAGATATACAGAATGGCAGGAACTAACTAGCGAGGATGTTACTATAAGAATGAAGAAGAATGTACTCAGTTGGTACGGGCACTTCGAACGAGTGATAAAATAATGGCAAAATATATTTATGAAAGAAAAGTGAGCGGTAAGAGAGGTAAGTACACATAAGTACACAGTATCAGATACTGACGCAAGAAGGTTACGTAAATTGAATGAAAACCGAAATTTCATACACGACCCGAAGGTCGGCGGCGTTGAGTTTTACCATTCTACACACAATGCCTTGATTTCGGAGGAAAGTGAGGAACGGAGTGTTGAGACACTCGTGTCTGCGTCTGCTATATGCGAAATACAGAGCGCAAACTGAAAAAAAAACAAATGTCTTTAAAACATTGGGCGAAAAGTTAAGAACGGAGTGACTTATATTAGATTCCCCTGACATTCCTGAATTGCGGGAAAAAGCTTAAACCTGTAAAATGAAAATTTTATCAAATCGTTCCATTCCATTATTCTCACAAACCATAGCATTACCAAATCACAACCGCACATGGTACCCAAAATGTACGGAAATGTTCCGAAAATCCGCAACGCAATATCACACTTCAATTTTTACACCTGTTTATTTGCAACGGCTTTCTGACGCAAGAGATATGGTTGAAAATCCTTTGAATTTAAAATATTTAACCATTTCTCTTCACTCCGAACGACTAAAAATAATGTAAGCCCAGGATAATATATCGACAACATTGTATGTAAATAAGATTATAGAAATAACAGCTTTTTAACAGCAACGTTGGAATTGTTGCACTTTATAGTGACTTTTTGTATGATGACGAAGTTTTATGTCCTTTCTTTGTTTGCAATGTGTTATCTGTTTGTGTGGTTTTTGTTGTAGTTTATAAGATTTTTTGCACTAAACGAGAAATTTATAAATGCGTAATTCAAAATATATCTCTTATTTTTGTAGCTTTGAGATGTATTCTGTCATAAAAAGATAGGCGAGCGATATCGAGAGGTAACGTGTGAATCTAGTGTGTTAAAACACTCCGTTCCAAATAAGGTACTTCCATTCCCCTCTTTGCGCAAGACATTGCATGTTGAGTAGCGTAACTCAATACCGTGCTTTGCCTCATTACCAGTGCAAAAAAAAATATGTTAAATATTTCACTCCCCAGAGTGTGTAATGAGCCCACAATCACGTCTTCATTCGCACGTTTGTGCCCCTCGTCACGACGGCCTCCTATCACTTATCTAATTGGATATCATTAATATTTATAATATTTCATAAAAATGAGACGTGTGACAATGACAAACTGTAAACGCAATGGTTGTGGCTTCAAGACCCACTCTCGAACAAATAAATTTTCAATCCACAATATCTCAAATGTTGTCAGGCAGAAAACGCAAAAAGGAATGTTTTAAGATTTTCTTTGCCATCACTACTATGCAGTACAAATCTTGAAAAAAATAGAACCACTCCTCCCACTTGAAAAAATAGTCCATAGTGAAAATGCTTAGTTTATTAAAAAATTTAATAATTTAATATGAAATAATTACATTTTAGGTAACAAAAATAATACACAAAATAAATCCACGCCACTCCAACAACGAATATATGGTGGAGAATAAAGAATTACTTAAATTGTCTGTCCCTACTTCAAAAATTATGATAATTGTGGGTACAGATGACTCAGGATATATAGACCCAGGGCAATTTTTTTAAAATAAGCATTTTTCCTTTTGCTGAATAAATTGTTCATTTACTGACATTTGATAGGAGAAAATAATAATGTTTGCTGATTTCGGCTCATGAATGGTTCCAGTTTCTGAGTAGGTAAAGAGGAAAATCTTAAGATATCAATACATTTTTTTATCTTAATAATTGTCAAATGAACCAATGGACTTCCTGATAGTGAAAGTATCCATTTCACGTGTAGACTAAAACCTCAGAAGATTCCAAATGCATCCGGCCTTGAGGGTGAAGGTGCACACACGACCCTTGAAAATCCCGAAAATCTTCATTTTAGCGTCCAGGGAACACTCAAGAGACAGATGTTGTTCATTTCATCACCATAATTTGCTACATGCAAACTAACACGAAATTAATTATCTTTAAATATTTTTCTTTAGGATGATAGGATCAATTTAAATAATTTGATAGCCAATAGATAATAAGGAAAATATTTATATATATATATATATATATATATATATATATACATATATATATTTAATTGATTCTTTAGTTTGGTAAAGCATAATAGAGCTTCAAGAAACTTTGCTTAGTTGAAGATGCCTTTGAATAAGCAATGTGACATAATTATCTTAGTTTCCCTCGCAGTTTTGTAGTACGTAAGATTTGTTTAACAACTACAAATATATTATTATACTCGTATACGTTTGAAGTCAGTTTATAAAAAATATTGATGAAATTAATAATAACCGTCAATAATCTTTAATAATAAAATCATAATCAATCATTAATAATTACACACAAAGTGTAACTATAAACGCAATTGATTGTAAGTTCGATTTCCACTCGAGAAAATGAAATATTTATTTAATTTTTTTTTTTCATTTCTTCGCTCTGGTGTCGGAGCAAAGCGCGGCGTTGAGTACCGCCACTCAACAACACGCAATGCTGCCAGAATTCGGCAGAAAGTGGGGAACGGAGTGTCTCAATACTAGGTTCCCTATGCCTACTCTGTTGTGTGCGAGATACAGCGTGACATTGATTTTGGTTTAATATTGGTATTGGTATTGGTATTGGTTGCAAACAAACGCAACTATTGTAAAATTGTCCCGTCATTTCTGACATCGTTCCGCGTGGGTTCAGTGAAGCTCGCGGAGCAATCAATCACCTGTCACTCAAGTACACGTGTCAATCTTGTCACGACCAACTTTACTGATCACCAATTATTTTAAGCACAGTATTCGATATTTTATATCATTTTAACGTTGTTGTCCATAATTAGGACTTTATGAATCAATATTGATGCCGTCGTGGTACAGTAGTGCAGCGTATTTCTGCAAATGTAACGGTTGTGGGTCCGATTCTCGCTCGGGGAATTAATTATTTTCAATTCCCAGCTAAAACAAATATTTATAATTCAATTGAAAAGAAGATATATATTTTTGATTTCCTTAAAAACAAAATATACACAAAGATATTATATTTTATGTTGGTCCCCTGTTTTTTCTGCCTATTTTTATCTTTCTGATCTGTTATATAAACCCTTATTTATTTACTTTCTTCACTAATTAGTAACTTTACACTCTATTCCTTGAGACCAGTCGTGGCGCAGGGGCACAAATTGTGACTGCAAACGCGACTGGTTGTGGTTTCGATCCCCAATTGACGAAATGAAATATTTATTGAAATTTATATTTTCATTCCTTCGCTTTGGTGTTGAGACAAACCGAGGGATTAAGCCACCACTCAACACGCAATACCTCCAAAATTCAGCGGAGAGTGGGTAACGGAGTGTCTTAACACTAGGTTCCCTCTGTCTACTGCCCTAGGTTCCCTGCTGTGTGCGGGATACAGCGTGAAACTAATTTATTTTATTTTTTTTATTTACTTATACTCTATTCCTGCCCAAGAACCAATACTGTACCACAGTTTTGTTATTGATCCAATCTTAACCTGAGTGATAGTCATTATGGTCACTTAATTATTAGGCATCAGCTTTGTTCCCAAATGGAATAAGCAATGGTAAAGGCTAATGTTAGTACTAGTTTACTTGTATCTGTGGATTAAAGAAGATAATCACATTTGGTTGTTAGGTTTTGATCCATATTTTACCTGTATTCACTTCCCTACTCGCGGCATTAAATTCCGCCACTCAGGAAAGAGTTTCTTATTTCCCTCCTCTTATTCTATGCCGTTATTTTATATCTATATTATAAACATTCATATATATAAGGTTATAATAGGTTCAATTCTAGATTAAAGAATATTTAGACGTATGAACTTTTTGTAGCTACACTTGAACTTCGTCCGCTCCGAATGAAAAAAGTTGGATGCCGTGGAGATGCGATCGCTGCGTAGGATATGCGCATACGCAATGAAGAGACACAGAATGGTGATACTAGAGAGGATGTCACGGTTAGAATAAAGAGGAACGTGCTCAGCTGGTTTGAGCATGTCGAACGAACGATTGATGAAAGAATGGCAAACAAGATTTATGATGGAAAAGTGAGTTGACCGTAGCGTTTGGCGCTCCGTTCTCTCTGACTGCTCCGCTTGGGATCTAATCCTCCGCTAAGTTAAGTTAAAGTAGTCATAAGAGTCAAATGCTTGTAAATTTTTCGCCTATACTAAATTAAGAATATATGCAAAGAAATAATGAGTTATTATTGAGGTTTTTTTTAACTTCACATTATATCCCGCACTTTAGTGCGGGTAGGGTAGGAACGGAATTTAGAAGGCTATGGTTAAGACACTACATTTTCCGCTAAATTCTCTAGGCATGTTGGCGGAATTCAACGCCGTTATTATTGGCCTTGCTTGAATATTAATATATTTATTTTCATAAGCAATTTGAACATAAGCTTCAATATATTATACATATATGTAACTATTTAGAAATTCCAACATGCAAATCCCTTTGCACTTTCACATATTGTATTTTGGTATAGCATGTATTACTGACGCTTTTAATGTAAACATTTAGATAACTGGAACCAGTCGTGGCGCAGGAACACAAGCCTATTACTGTAAACGTTACAAATGTGGGTTCGATTCCCATTCGGCCAAACGAGATATTTTATATTTTAAACCGCTGTGGTGTCGAAGCTAAGTGCTTGTGTTACGCTACTCAACACGCAATGCCACCAGAAATCGGCGGAAAATGGGGAGCAGACGGGTCTTAATAGGAACAGTGTATCTTAATACTAGATAATCTTAAAATATCCATGATGAGTGAAGTGCAGGGGTTAGAATGGTGAAAGAATAATAGAAATAAAATTTATGAAGTATTTTATTATAATTCTAGTTATAACAATTATATTATACATTATTATGATAATTATATCATAATAATTACAGGATTATAATTATATAATCCTAAGACGATTTCTAAAAATTCAAACATTTAAATATCATAAGATACGTGACAGTACAATAATGGTAACATCGAGATTGGTCTGATGATGGAGTCAGGACTTGAATTCTATTACATCTAATTAATAATGTTAGGCTCATATTATTTATAACTCCGAGATTATAAATTTAAAGAAACACGTTTTTATACATAAAGCGTTTAGATTTTTTAAAACTTTTTCGAATAATAAAATCAATATCATACAAATCTCTTGATATCTATTTAGTGAGCAAAACAAATGGAAAGTTAATTGGAGTACCTTCCGACCGACAATGCTAGGGGTGCAAGGGTCCGTATAAAAAGCCAATTTACTTCAACCGATACTTGCGTGAGGATACTTTTAGAGATCGTCATGATAATAATGAAGTGGTTTAGGATATATATTTTATACTTTTATTTAAATTGTTGAACTACTATGTATATATTATTGAGGCTACAAGTGTTCGATTGTAGGTTTTAGATTTGATTCCCATCCGATATTTTTTTTTACGTTTTCATTTCCCCGCTCTGACACTAAAGCGAAGCGTGGTGCTCTCTAAAGGCAATGCTTTGAGAAGTCGGTAGGAAGTGGGGAACGGAAAAGTCTTAATGAGAATGGAGTGACTTAACATTAGGTTCTCAGATTCCCTATGCTTACCTATCTTTCGTTAAGAATATATCTAGTAAACATTTTTTATAGCTGTAATCTTTATCTTGCTTGTAGCAGAGAAAAGCAAAAGAGTGCAAAAGCGTTAACTTCTAATGTCAGTATTATCAGAATTCACAACTAGAATTAATCTAATTATATTGATTGGATGATATTGGATTGGATGATGATCAAGTGAAAGTTGTCCAAATTAATTGATGTGAAATCGCTTTTCTGAAAACTACATATGTATATATAAGCATTAAATGGTCCAGAAATAAAAAAAATACAATTAAATAATGAAATATATCTCAATCGTAATGTTATTTTCAGTCTTTAAATATATATTATATTTATTTGATATATTAATGTTTAAAATATATTTGGTGTGAACATTGCAAAAAAACATTGAATATATTTATACAAAAAATCGTGTTACGATTGCCCCCAAACAGTGTGTATTTAAATTTACACTGTATCCAGCTTTTATTAAAATAGGGAGAGAGAACCTAGAGCCAAGACACTTAGTTCTCCGCTTTCCCTCGGATTTCCTTTACACGTTAAGCTTCGGAACTGCTGGCAGCGCCTTCCAACTAATGTCGTTATATAGCCAAATATGTATATTGGAGTAATATTGTCAGAATAGAGATAAAAAGTAAAAATGTTTAAGTATTTAATGTTATTATACTACGGAACCCTTATTCCCATACAAAGTATCAAGCACACGATATTCTCTTGTAGCCAATACAATAACATGAAATATTCATAGAAGAATGTTACTGAGGTGTTCGTTTTATTAGCATTTAGAACTTTTCTAATGCGAGCATTCTTTAGTACTTAGCTTCGTGTTAGTTTATTTATTCCGGTACGTTAACACTTTAGGAAAAATGTATTGTTTACTAGATAATTTGTTTTTATGGGTTATTTAACTTTGAGTTTATAAGCTTCATGCTTTATCCTGCTGGATAGTGTAGGCATTTTTTTAGCCTTACTCTGTATCCCGTACGTAGCAGGGTAGAAAGAAGGAACGTGGTGCAAGGAACCTAGTGCTAAGATACTATGTTGCCATTACGACACTTCCGTTCCCCAATTACGGTCGAATTTTCGAGGCATTGCATGTTGAGTCTCGGAACTGTACGCAGGGAAATGTCAATATTAGATACTTAATTCCGTCAAATAAGGCTCAACCGTCACCGTTTACAGGGACGCCCTTGCACCACCGAACCACGACGGCCGCGAGATATTTTATGAATACCTCAAAGGAAAAGATGTCTGTTATATATGTATAATAATAAATATATCAGGTCCAAATACTGAAGCCAGCGTAAGATTTGACACAAGGAACAAGTGATATCATGTACAGACACGTGACGTATCTCAGCTAAAAAAATAAATATAAGAATTGACTATATTTACTAGCCTTGTAAATTAATATTGTATTTTTTATCTTTGTTTTGTTGCTTTTTAAAAAAAATATTTGAGTTTTTAGATTTGATGCTAATTAAACGAGGATATTGTAACAGAAAACAATTTCTATCTGTTATAAAAAATGCATAACGTAAATTATTACGTTATGCATTTTTTAAGAATTATCTTAAAAATAACAAAAAATCAGCTTCATTCTATTTAAAGCGGGATATACATCCCGCCCTAAATTGGATAGGGAGACGAAACCTTGTGTTAAGACACTCCTTTGCCCATTTTCCTCCGAATTCAGGTGGCATTGCGTATTGAGTGGTGGAACTCCACGCCTCGTTTTACCCCAGCCCAGAGCGAAGAAATGTAAATATAAATTTAAATATATGTTTCATTTCGTCGAGTGGAGATCGCACCCACAACCCCAGTCGCGTTCACACACCTGTCACACACTTGTGTCCCTGCATCATGACTGGACTTAATATAATTCTTTTAGTCCCAAATCAATTTTCTATTCAATATTTGAACATTTTCAAATAATAAATATACTAAAAAAATTCTAAACATAATAACACAACATCACAAAACACGAACAACATCAATTGTCCTATTAAACTGCTACAAAAGTAGTCGTAAAAAATGCTTTAACATCATTCAAAGAACAAACAATGGCTTTTGTAATAAGAAACACAGCACAGAATGATTCCGAAGAGTTTCCATTGAAACTGGCACGTGTCCCATATCGACATATCTATAGAGCTATTATGCAAATATCTGTGTAGGCAGCTCGCGGGCTCATTTAAAGGGTGCAGAGAGAACATAGTGTTAAGACACTCCTTCCTTCAGTTTTTGTCTTGTTATTTATTTAATTTAGTGCTACCTTTAGAAAGTAGAAAACCTAGATATTTGGAAAAAATATTAATCACGCTGTATTTTACAGGGTAGGCGGAGGGAAAGTCTGTCTCCACTCTCTCTGTCTTTGCAGACCAATATCTTATAATTTCTTATATTGGGCAGCGAAACTCAACGCCGTGCACATAAGTTTTTAAAATATATCATGGTCTGTAGAGCTTAGATACATCTATACTAAGCTTCAATAGACATCTCTACTAATACCACAGTATAGAGATTTTTTAATGAATAAATTAAAACAAAAATATTTTATACTAAGTATCCTTTCACCCACATCAGGGAGGGAGAGGGATAGGAGGGGGATCACCATATGGAGAGGAAAGCGCAAAAATTATGATACCCTTAGGTATTACCCGGACTTAATTACTCGGACTTATCAAGTCCTTAACTAAGCCTAACCCTACATTACTAAATCTACATTTGTAACTGTAGGATATTTTTATATATTTTAAATGTCAATTGCTTGCTATAATCTGTCACTATT
Organism: Heliconius congener; assembly: GCA_018230605.1. Classification (NCBI taxonomy): domain Eukaryota; kingdom Metazoa; phylum Arthropoda; class Insecta; order Lepidoptera; family Nymphalidae; genus Heliconius; species Heliconius congener. The sequence goes on along the minus strand of DWAO01002277.1, from coordinate 3,185 downwards.
AATACAATGGTATGGCGTCTGTCTGTACGATTATTGTTGGTTCGACTCGCACTTAGGGGAATGAATTACTTCTATTTCCTCACTCTGGCAATAAGACAAAGAGCGGCGTTGAGTTTCACGTCTCGATGTCTCGAAACATATAGCAGATTCTAAGTTTCCGAAGGAAATTTCGATTATATGTATAGTGTGTTAATATAAAACGAAATAATTAACGTGATGCTTCGAGCCTTCTTCAATAACTATCCAACGCAAAAAAATGTATTATTTCGAATCAATTCAACTACTTACTACCAAATCTTTAGCTTTGTCATATTTTTCAACTTCAAGCATGCATTCCGCGTATAGCAGGGTAGGCAGAGGAAACTCAATTTCCCTCTTTATTTTCTAGCAAATTTTTAAAACATTTCGTGTTGAGTGGCGATTTCAATGCCGCACCTTTGCCTCGATACCAGAGCAAAGAAATGAAAATATTAATAAATAAAAAAAGAGTGGAAAACGAGCCCGCTAATGTCGTATGTAGTACACATACAGATTATAAATTATATTATTATTATATGAGTTACGAATTATTAATCTTGTATTATACCAAAGCCATCCATTGTCCTCATGTGGTCTCCACATTGTTTGGTGGTAACCGCCAGTGGGAGCGATGGTTAGACGCAAACTCTCCACAAACTAGTATTGAAATGTTATTTTGCTTGGTACAAAGTCTATTATGCTCCAGTTAAAGGTAATAGATTCGATTCGGTCTGTTTTGTGTTTAAATATGTATTTTAGAAGCCTATTTCAGTAAACTGTTTTTATTAAAATATACACTTGTTGTAATGATAAAAAAAAGAAAATAGAATAACTAATGATTAAAAACTCACTGCCACTATCAGAATGTAATTGAAACAAAACAATATAAAAAATTACGAGTAGGTAAAAATAACATTTTTGTTATGCATCAATTCATAATATTCTATAAAAATTTGTGATTTATATTTTTATTACTTCCTCTGTTCTGGTGATTATATTGCGCCTGTCATCCCAATATCAGGTCATTAAAGAAAAACATATACCTACCTATATTTAAAGTAATGGGTTTTGATAGAAAATTATAATTTAATACAAAATTCAATTTATTTTACCGTATCGTTTACTTTGCGTAAACATACAGCTTCATGCCTTTTCCAACAGGCACTTAGTTCCCCACTTCTCACTCAATTTTCGTTATATTACGTGTTGAGTGGGAAAACTCGGAGTCGTGCTTTGTTATAAACATAAGTTAAGTTTGTTATAATCATAAATTGATGCCGTAGTGGTTCAGGTGCAAACACATGCATGCGATTATAAGCACTATGGTTTTGAAGTTCGATTCTCACTCGGGGGAATGAAATCATTTCCTCTAACACTAAATCTAAATAAATATTTTTCTTTCGTTAGTATGGAATAGCACTTTAAAAATGTTAAAAATAGTCATTTCCTCTATCACGGAGTTGAGAATATTTGAAGAATTTGGCGGCAGGTTGAGAACGGGAGTGTTTTAACACCATATGCGGGATAAATCGTGAATGGTAGGAATAAGGATCAAACTATAAGCCCCCGCGTTTAAAATGTATTCTGTCTCGCCAAGGCGGCCTCAAATAAACATATAAACATAGTTACATAGTTTGAAGCCAGTCGTGGCGTAGGGGTACAGAGTGTGACTGTAAAATGGACTGGTTGTGGCCTCCATCCCCACTCAAGGAGATAAAATATTTACTTACATTTATATTTTCATTTCTTCGATCTGGTGGAGAGGCAAAGCGCGGCGTTGGGTACCGCCACTCAACACGCAATGCCTCCAAAACTCGGTGGAAAGTGGGGAACCATGTGTCTTATGACTAGGTTCCCTCTGCCTCCCCTGCTATATGCGGGATACAGCGTGAAGCTGATTTATTTATTTTCTTACATAGATTAACTTTTTGTGTTGAATTAAATAAAACTAAATGTTATAAACCAATCAACTACTTTTGAGTTTAAGAATGTTAATAATATTATACTCATTAGATCATATAACAAATTATATTATAGTACTATTACTGATAGTGACAGAAGAATTTTCCTTTTTTTGTATTCCATTTGCAACGCTTTTCTTTGTCATTGTGGCCCCGCTCTGTTCATGACGTTTTTCCTTTTAAGAGAATAATTAATGCATTTCTTTCTTACATACATATATACGCTTTTACTTTGTATATTTTTTAGCTTCACGCACGCTTTATAGAGAACACTGTTTGGCAGAGGAATCCTGGGAATTTTAGTGTTAAGGCACTCCGTTCCCCACTTTACGTCGAATTCTTGAGGCATTGCATGTTGAGTGGTGGATCTCAAAACAGCATTTTGATTCTTTACCAGATGCAAGAAATAGACATATTTCATTCCAAGTGGAGAACTGAAACGTCTAAATAAAGACGGAGTGTCTTAACATTAAAAAGATACAATACGTTGTTTCTTTTTTGTTTGCTTATATTATTATAGCCACATATAAATCATTTTACATATGTTCTATGTAAATGACGTTAAAAATAGATACGTAAGGTTTTATAAGTTGATTTAAAATATAATTAATTTGTTTAAAAAATATTTTCATTGATTAGAAAAAATAAGAAAAACGAAGAAAACGTGTAACAAGATCTCATTAAAAAAATATACTAAACACAAAAGCAGCTCTTATCGCTAATTAGTAATTTAATCTTGACTTTAGAATCGATAACGTTATAACCTAAATTTTAAGACTATTAACAGAATTAAAAATAATACTACTAATAGTTCAGTTACAGCTTTTCAAATGTATCTAATAAATAAAATTTTCCAACAAGTTCATTTTATAATTTTATTTATTTTGTTAAGTTAAATCAATAAATCTCCAAACTAACATACAAACCGGCCAAGTGCGAGTCGGCTCGGCCACCCATGGATCTGTACGAATTTTAGGATTATAAGTCAACGGAAATATAACTTTAAAAAGTTATATAAAGACATGAAATGAGTGCATACGCCCATGCACTCATTTAAGTGAAGAGAACAGTAAATATAAGTATTTTCCTGTTATATACTTAAAAAAACCTTTGCTAAAGTAACGAGGCCAGTCGTGTCGCAGTGGCACAATGTGTGACTGTAAAACCGACTGGTTGTGGGTTTGATCCCCACACGAAGAGATGAAA
>DWAO01002276.1:0-16383 GCA_018230605.1 Heliconius congener | reverse complement strand
TATATATATATATATATATATATATATATATATATATATATATATATATAAAAGAGCAGCGTATTTCGTTCCCACATTGTGGATTGAGTTGCGGAACTCAACGCGGAGCTTTGCCACGTTTCCAGAGCGAGGAGATGAAATCGAGTGGGAATCGAAATCTCAACTGCTTATAGCCACACGCTTGTGGCTCTCAAAAAGTCTAAAGATTTATTTGAGTCAACATTCTATAAATAACAATACATTTTTATAAACTCATATAGATTTGTTTAATTTCATAACTAAAATAAAAATTAAGTTATATTTCAAGAGTTTATCAATTTTTTATATTAATATATAGTTAAGATTAAAAATATATTTGATTATAAGAATAAATAAATATGGAACATTACTCTATATTTTTATGATAATATCAATACGATATAATTAATATTGTTATTACATTAAGGCATTGCTTTTACAAAAAAATATTTAATATAATCTTCAAACTACAAATCTGGTTTAAAATAACGTGTTTAAAACTGTATTTAAATAAAAAAATATTAAAATATAAACATATTTAAATGACTTGTGTAAAAAAAAAAGAATCTCGAATTTTACTTTTCGTAGGTTTAATTCTTCCACCGAAAATGTACGAATATTTTTTTACGTGTATAATTTTTGACTAAAACAAAAAACGACCCTAAAAACGTATGAAAATATAAACATGTAATAACTAAATTGCAAATAAAAATCAACTTACTTCTTCTTAGAAAGGACACGACAAAACAAAATTTAATATTAATTTCCTAACTCTAGTGATGTCATATAAACTAACCCCAACAAACATACCTTCAAAGTCATACAAACACAAAATCACTCCACAAGCACATCACTATCACTGGCACATCACTAGCATTCGACAGAAAGTTTAGAATAACACTTTATAACGAAGTTATGTCGAATAAAATTATGTAGAGACGTCCTCCTCGGTCTAACGCTATCGGCTGACTGGCGTTTACAATGCGCGTGTAAGGCGAAACAGTTTTAATTAATTGAACAATCTCCTTTCCCGCATAAATTCCTTCATATATCAATGAGATATATGAAGGAATTTATGCGGGAAAGGAGAACGGAGAATATTACAAAACTTTCAGTTCTATAATAAGTAGGTTTTTTTTTACTTTATGCTTTATCTTGTTTATAGCGGCATAATGAATGAAAATTTGGTATCTACATTTCGTTTCCCATTTTCCCTGAATTCAAAACAGCGAGTTTTGATTGGTGGTGGGTAAAAGTCAAAGCATTTTTTGTTTACCTTATTTATAACGAATGTAGAATTCATGCGTATAGTAGTTTCATTTATTCTCAGTATTTTCTAATATATAAGAATTTCTGAACCATTGTTTAAGAAAAATGTGATAGAGTAGGCAGAGTTGCAGCTTATATTATGTTATATCGAATTTTGTATAAAACTGTGCAGTATTAGTTACTATCATTCCAGAAACATTGTTTTAATTTCTATTTTTATTTTACCTCTGGGCTTTATCAGTAGACGGATGGCCAGAGAGATCTGAGCAAACGGTAAAATGTCTATACAGAAAAATATATACATTATCATAGCCTGCTTCTAAAGGTCTACGATTTCTGCTTATAAAAAGAGTTTTTAAATCACCACTAACCCATAATATTAAGTATTCTCCACAATCCAGATGAAACAGAGAAAACTTAGAAAACTTTTCTCATATTTCTCATCTTTTTTATTTAACCGCTTAAATAACAACATTGATTGTAACGCGTAACTTAACACTGCACTTTTAGTTATATGTAAGTTAGAAACTTTGCGCTAGAACATTTTTTTACATTTTCACGCTGTATCCAACATGTAGTAGGGAAAGTGTTAAGACACTCCATTCCCCATCCACTCAATGCATTTTGAATGGCGGTACTCAACGCCGCGCTTTGTCTTGAACCCACAAACCTCACACTTACTTTGAGACGCTGACCGTATCATTATTTCCTACAATATAAACACAAAGTTTAACTAAGTTCAAACACTTAATAAATCTATTTACAATTTCCTTAGTATCAGCTTAAGTACGATATTAATTCGTGAACGTGATTAAGGTATTGTTTTAAAGTTCATAGATTAAATCAGATATTTGATATAATTGAAATCCCACTAGAGGGAATAAAAGTTTAAATATGTTCACGTCAGGGTAGACAGGGGACAGGGACCCTGGGAATCTAGTGTTAAGACACTCCGCTCCCATTAAGACACTTTCCGTCGAATTCTGGAGGCGTAACGTGTTGAATGGAGGAACTCAAGACGGTGCTTTGCCTTGTTAGCAGAGCGAGGGAATGAAAACAAATATTTAGTTTCCTCAAGTGGAAATCAAATCCATAATCCTTCTCAGCTTCACGCTGTATCCCGCACACAGCAGGGTAGGCAGAGGGAACCTAGTATTAAGGAGTGTTCCTTTCCCACTCCACTTTCCGCCGAGTGGAGGCATTGCGTGTAGAGTGGTGGAAGTCAACGTCGCGCTTTGCCTCGACAGCAGAGCGAATACATGATAATATGGATGTAAACAAATATTTCATTTCCTAGAGGTGGGATTGAATTCACAACCATTTCATTTTACAGTCACACTTTTTGCCCCTGCGCCACGATTGGCTTCAGTCAGTAATATAGAGTATAGTATATAATAAATTAATAATATTAGTAGCACTGTACGTGCTGTGTAATTTACCAACGTGATGCCGTGATGCATTGGGACATCGTCTAACTGTAAACGTGATGATGATAGTAGTGGGTTCGGTAATTTTATTCATCATTTTGTTAAGCTAAAGTATTGCGTTGAGTTCAGCCACTCGCAACACGCCCCATGTCTTGAGTTCGAGGGGAAAATGGAGAGCCGAGTGTCTTGGTACTTGGCTCTCGTGGTTTTTTTTACCGCTTCGCTACTAGGTAAAATAAGCTAGCGTATTCATTACTATTGAACTTTAATACTTTTAGAAACTATTTAAAGATTTTATGCGTAGTGAGTTAGAACCTGTGCCTCTTAAATACTTCAATACAATTGTATGATTTAAAAAAAAAGTTTTTTCTATACTTATACAAATAAAATCCTTTTACAAATAAAAACCTTATAAATACAAAAAAAAAGTAAAAATTATTTAACATTTTTACCAAAAAACAAACATTTTATTTAGTAACTTTGCAAACAGATTATATAAAACACATCATTGTTTTACACAACACCAATATACCTGGTAAATTACTGTTATATAATGACAATGACAATAAAATACTTGTATTTCATTTCAACACGCTGCATTGTGAATTATGATTGAGCCTAAGTAAACATTGTTGTTGAAATTTGATTTTTTTTTTCCTAATATAAACAAAATTTGACCAGGCCACTCGAGGCGCAGGGGCACACGCGTGTGACTGCAAACACGACAGGTTGTAGGTTCGATGCCGAAATAAAATATCTAATGTTTCATTTATTTGCTCTGGTGTCGAGGAAAAGCGCGCTCGCATTGTATCCAGAGTCTGGCGGAAAGTGGGGGTGGGAGTGTCTTAACACTAGGCTCCCTCAGCCTCCCTCTGCTGCATGCAGGATACAACATAAAGAAAACTAAAGAAAAAAAAATATAAGAGAGTTGTAGGTTTTTAGGTTAACTATGATTGACAATGCAAATATACATACTAAATAGCGGGTAGATGGAACTTAGTGACAGGACACTCCATTCTCCACTTCAATCAAAATCGAGACATCACGTTTTATATAGTGTAACATAACGCCACGCTACTTCTTGGTAGAGCGGAGAAATTAAGATAATTCATTCGCATACCCTGAGTGAGAATTGAACCCAGTGAGAATCGTCTCACTGGGTTCAAATTTCCCACCCTACGCGACGACTGATCCCGTTCTACATAGGTAATATTTATCTATTTAACTTTTTGTTATATAGGTATAAGAAAAAAACCACCTTTTTGTATCTCCAGTAGGTTTGAGGTAAACAGAGAAAACTATTTATTTACAATTGAGCATTCCAACCGAAAGTTAAATAATGTCTTGGATACTGTCCAAGCGCTCTAGCTTAATAAGCTATAGGTACTTATTCAACACGTCAAGTGAAAATTCTCATATGATTTTGAATATTTATTATCGCCATATGTCAAGTTGCGACCGTCGTAATAAGCACGGCGGTTGTGAGTTCGATCCACATTCAGGTTAACTTAAAAAATTTACATTTCAAATAAATAAGGCCGAATTTGCATACAACTTAAAAATATATATTTTAATTTTATCAACATCAAAGTGCGACGCACTAAACATGCAATGTATCATTAGATTGACTTTCCTCACTTTCTCTATGTTTTTCTCCGTCTCTGTATATACAGTCGCTACAATTTTTAATATTAGCTGTAATATGAACAAGTTTTTTTGGTGGAATACGAACCTTAAATTATCTTTTAAAGGTTTTTTTAGATATGTTCCGCTACTACTATGCTAAAATAAATATTCTCCTACAATAACAGCATGTGATCGTTATTAATTTTAGAAATAACTGAAAGTGAGGCCAGTCGTGGCGTAGGGGCAGAAAGTGTGATTCTTTCCCTATCCGAAGAAATGAAATATTTATTTAAAGTAATATTTTCTTTTTTTCGGTCTGGTGTTGAGGCAAAGTGCGGTGTTGAGTTACGCCACTCAACACGCAATGCCACCAGATTTCTTATTTGAGTGTCTTAGCACTAGTTTCCCACTGCCTACGCTGCTGTGTGCGGGATATAGCGTGAAGCTGATAATAAAAACTCAAGGTAACTCGAAGCATCGTGTGGCAATGTGGTAAATCTATCAGGAAAGTTGACTAAATAAGAAACCCAGTTTTAAGATACTGGTCTTAAGACTACCGTGCTATGCCAGAAAAAGCGTGAAGCTGCTCGATAACTCGAGTTGTTGCAACTGGAAGTTCGTTTATTACTGACCTTACTACGGTCGAATGTGGGAGTTTAATTGTTTAAGTGTTCCACAAGGGTATATCCGGTTTGTTTTTAAAACTCATTTAAAAATTCAATCCGTTGAGCCGCTTTAGCGATCGTGGTATAAAAGATTTCGTTTTTAACTGCCAAAGTGTTTTGCAATCGTATTTTTTTTCGTATTTCTGTTCATTTTGAGTCGAAACAAAAGATTTTTTAATTGGCTTTTTTTATTATATTGTGTGAGTTCTATTCCTTTCTTGTTTTACCTTGTAATGTATGTATTAATTATGGTATAACATTTATATTAACGAATAGCATCCAGGCGGTCGTCGTGGGGCAGTGGAAAACTGTCAGCGTTGCGGGTTCTATCTTGACTCGGGGAATTAACACTATGATATTTACCTTCATTTCCTCACTCTGAGAAGTTTACTTCTTAACATTAGATTTCCCCATGCGGGAAAAAGCGTGAAGCTGTTTGTTTAGTATTAAAGTCTTTTTGAATTTACGGTGGTAGAATATTCATAAAAAGACTTGGTGAAAGGGGTGCAATCACCCCTTAACAATGAACATATTCACTACATTGAAAGGATATTAGGTATATTATACAGAAAACAGAGCGCAGCGGCACAGCGCGATGTATGACTGTAAAAAAACGGACAAGCGCGAGTGGAACTTCAACTCGATATCTCCTGACAGACTGACGTACAGACGGATAAATTGTACGTAACCCTAAAAATGAGTTATTTACATTTTCTCACTCTAATAAGAAGACAAAGCGCGGCGTTGAGTTCCGCCTTGAGACAATTAGGCTGTGCGTGGGGAACGTACTGTCTTTACACTGGAATGTTTCTGCCTACCCTGCTGCTTGATACCGTGAAACTAAAAAAAAGAATATAATATATTAGACTACATTGTTAGAGAAAATTAAAGAATCATTCCTTCCGCCTTCTATTGCCGAAGACGAAATAACGTCTGATCTCGAACTTTGAACTTTCAAAGTGGAGTTACTAAACAATTTCGAATAAATTATAAAGTTTTAGTTGGCTAAGTTAAAAATTATTATTGAATATATAAGAATAGATCCTCGATTGCTTAGTTATGTTTCAAGTTATCTTGTTTATTACTTTAATAGAGTATCATTATTTGTAGTTTTTTTTTTTTATTGATTAGGCGATGCGTGAGGAACGGGCGATGTGTCGGAGTATCTTAACACTACGCTTCCTCATTCTACTTTAAACTTTACTCTGCCTCGTTACCAGAGCGAAGAAAATGAGAAAACCTAGAATTTAGACACTCCGCGCTCTGAATATTTTATCTTATAAAATATTTGATTTCACAATTTGTAGGAATTTACAACATAATTGTTTTATTGAATGGATTGAAAACTTAAATTTCATAACATTATCATTTTCAAGGCAATATTATTACGTAGCATTGTCTTTAATATGATAATGTTATCGAGGCACAGTAAAATATATCAGCTTTTCTTATTTTAATTCTTACTTACACTATAGACTTATGGTCCGTACCTTTTGTTATTTTTACATTTCTTTTAATACTTTTTTCTGTAGATATTACCTAGAACTAGACTTATGTCATTACATACATATATTCCTATATTTATACGATATTTGCTTAAGACAGTCCAGTTATTCATTTCAGTATAAATCAGCTTCACGCTGTATCCCATACACAACAGGCTAGGTAGAGACTAGTGATAATTTGGTCCGTTCTCTACTTTCTACCGAATTCTGGACTCTGGAACTCAACGCTGCGATTTGCCTATACACCAGAGCGAACAAATGAAAACATAAATTTAAATAAATATTTAATTTACTGTAGTGGGGATCGAACCCACAACCAGTTGCGTTTACGCTACTAAGTTAATAGAATAACATAAAGCTATACGTACAAATAACAATATGACTGTTGAAAAACAAAAGAGAAACAGCGTATAACGCCATTACCTAAAGTAATTTAGGTCTAAGTCCATTCATTCGGCAAATACAGGATTTGAGGCAATCGCATATGAATAAACGGATTTAGTCCCAACGATAATAGCCACTGTTACTAAAATGGCCGCTATTTTGATATTGTTTTATTTACTATTTTCAACCTTTAAACATACCTTTTACCTTTTTTTTAAGTGCCTATAAAATTACGTGGAGAATAATAAAAGAATTTTCTTTTAAATGTGCTTTTATTTAACGGAGAAATGAGTACCCACTTTGAGGCCGTCATGGCGCAGTGGCACAGAGCGTGACTGTTAAAGTCACGGCTGAACGTTCAATTTTCTTCGTCGTTCGAATGAAATATTTTCATTTCCCTTCTCTCAAAATTATTTAACTTCTTACCAAATCAGTGGAGTTATATTGGAAAATTGCATTTCATAGAATAAGTGTATTATTACGTTGAGTAAAATTTTTTATTTCAAAATTAATTTAAAGAACCAATTGCCATAATAGCGTGTATTTCACTTTATACAAACATTTGTATTTTCTGTATGGTACTGTTTTATATTTATTTTATTAATTAAAAGTATCTGTTATGCGGTTTTTTAGGGTTCCATTCCTTTTGAGGTAAAAATAGAACCCTTATAAGATCACTTTGTTGTCCGTCTGTGTGTCTGTCAAGAGCCTTTATCATAGGAACCCTAAGGAGATATCGCGTTGAAAATAAACCATACACGGTACATAGATATACGGTCCTTGATTTCCTGAAAAAAAAGTATTTGTATATTTACCTAAAAAAAACATATGGTCGTTTATATCGCAAAAGACGTGTATTTTGAAGCAAGATTAAAAGGGTACTTTCGGTTGACATAGAATTATGAAACTTGGCAGACTATACATTTGTGGTTAAATCCTAAAAATAATTGTCTTAAAAAGAGGGCAAAATTTGCTATTAAAGCCGCTAGTTCGAGTGAGGTATCATGAAAGAGCTCTGACTAAACTAAGCTTGAATTTCTGAAAAAGCCCGTGAATTCCAATTTTTGTACAGAACATTCGGTGGGCGAGCCCGACTCGCACTCTCGGTTTTTTAAAAGTATTTATATTCTGCAATCCTTTTCTATAACTCTGCCAATTTCAAACTACTCCGTTCGCACAAATTTCGTGAAAATAAGTACAAAATTTTGGCTTCACGTATTGTATATAGGTAAATTAATATATTATACCCTTTTTTACGAAATTCGTACGGACAGAGGAGAGTGAAATTTGACATATTTAAAGTTTATGTGGTATACTTGAGAACAAGATAAAAAATACTAGGCGTAATGAACTTATAAAGTTTTCAGTAAAATCAACAGAAAATATCAAATTGATCGACTCATGTAATCAATTCGGGTAATTACAGAAATATTTTTATTTTATTAGCTTAACGCTATATCTCGTACATAGCAGGGTAGGTAAAGAGAACCTGGAAAATTAGTGTTAAGAATGATTATCTGTTAAGAGGTCATCGTGGCACTGGATCACAGCGTCTGACAGCGACGGTTCTATTCCCACTTACGAAAATGAATTATTTTCATTTCTTTGCTCCGGTAACAAGACAAAACGCGGGGTTAAATTCCTCATCCCAATACACAAAATTTCAAAAATTGCTGCTATTTGAAACGCAGCTTAAAGTTCTCATACTTAAAATATATTTAAAATAAACTAAATTTATATTTTTTCTATAAAATTGACGTCCAATAAAATAAGAAATTTCCAAGTAAAATCCAAGAAAATATATTTCGTAGCCGCGCCTCACCGTAGCATGTATGTAGCTCTACACAAGCTACGCCAGCAATATTCGCTACGCACACTGTACCGTACATTTATTAAATATTAACATCCGTGCCACGTAGCAATCTTTCCTAAACTATAGTGGCTCAAGTGAAATTGCTATCTATATCTATCTATATTTCGTTACTGAGTGACTGACAGATAAGAAAGATCCGGAGTAATGTGACGTAGAGCGCTGTTATTGGATCCATTTGGATTTTTTTCGAAATTTAGATCAAATATATTTTATAAAAAGATTAAGATAGATTTATAAAAAGTTTTTTTGTACTAGTATATTTCAAGGGTTAAAGAAAGCACTCTGTTCTACTTTTTCCATCCACTTTATATTAATATCATATGCTGAAAGACAGAGCCTTACAACGCATAAAAATGATTTTAATTGTTTTATTTATTGTTAAAGTGTAGTTAGACTTAAATGGATGGATTATTCAATTTAATTAAATGATAAAGTAACTTTAAGTTATTAATATTTTTTACAAATCTGTTTAGGTGGATATCTACAAATATTTTAACGTCTATCTCGCATAGCAAACGGAACTTAGTATATCTCAACAGATATCCCATTCTAAAGTTTCCGCATATTTTTGAGATATTGCGTTTTGAGTGGCAGAATACAACGCTACTAAATGAAATAGTAAAATTCAGTTTTCTTAACCAGATAAATTCATATATATGTATATGCAAATCGTATTTCACTCAACATACAACACCTGCAAAATTTGGCGAAACGGAGTGCCTTAAAACTTGTGCCCAGGTTCCCTCTGCTATGTGCGTTGTGCGGGATACAACGTAAATCTAAAAAAAGTCATATTTGAACTTACAACCACCACAAAACATCAATTTGCTCCTGTACTATGGCTAGCTAGTTAGGCCATTTCAAAGTCGTTTCCTCTTATGTAATAATCACAAGAATTCTTTTTATTATGTACATATATCTTGCAGTCCGCCGCCGTTACGCGGTACTTTTTTTATATTTATTGATGCCCTACAGCGGATTAAAAAGAAAAAACCATTTACATTGCTGTGTTTTAACTGGCCACGAGGTTAATGATGGCGGTAATGTCGGGGATCGTGGGTTAGGTTCTCAGTTGGAGCAGATATTCATATGACGAGCTAATAATGAACATGTGTAGTTTATACATTCGTAAATTTTCTTTTAGTTTCATGCTTTTGCTCTTATATAGCAGAGTATGCAGATGATACGTAAAAGTGGGGATTAACCTAATCTAATTTTGGACACATTGCGAGTTGACTGAGACCCGGGAGGGTATAAAACCCACAATCGTTGCGTTCTTAGTTAGATGCTTCGCTGCTGCGACACCATGACCTCAGTTAGGTTTCATTTATAAGCGTATTTATTAAAATTATTTATTATTAAGTGTAAATTAGCGCCATATTTATTCGACTAGACTAGGGAAACTAAAATACTCAAATATAAGCAAATTATGTACTCATAGATTGCCTCAATATCCCACACATAGCCGTATGGAGATGGAATCTGGGAATCTAGTATTAATTGTTAGTGTAGTGTAGACTTCACTTTCCGCTGAATTCTCGAAGAAATCCGTGTTGAGTGGCTAATTATTGAAATGAAAAATATCTATTATATTTTTTTCAGAATTGAACCTACAACAATCGGTTCCACAATCAAACGCTCCCCCTGCGCTTAATCAGCTTATTATTTCTTTACATTAAAAGATGTATACAAAACACATCTTTTAATAAACGAATACCACAAATTTTTTACACTCCTTGAGAAACGAGATAATAAAAAAGAAAGCAAAAGCAGTATCTTATTTCCTTAACATGTTTGTTTATAGATATTGGTCGACATCAAGCCCTCGCAATAGCCTCCTTTTTCCAATATCACGCCTATACTGAAAAGCGAACCTGACTTTCGATTTGGTTTTTAGTTTCATGTTGTGTCCCGAATATAGCTGGTTATGCAGAGATAACTTAGTGCTCAGACACTCCTTTCTCCATTTTCCGCAAAATTTTGGAGAACTGTTTTACCCAATGGCAGAGCTCAACGCCGCGCTTTGTCGCGCGATATATATACACATAAGATATGTAATTTAGAGGCCAGTCGTGAAGTTTCTTAACGGGAACGGAGTGTCTTAACATTAGAGTCCCGGTTTCCCTCTCCCTCACCTATATAATATATAAGATGAATAATAATATATAAAACATAATACATAAGTTTGAAAATTATAATTTTTCATACATACTCTACGTATTTATTAAAAAGTAATACTTTTGCATACAATAACATATTCAAATGCGATCATTTAAATTTATTGCCGCTCGAGAGATTTATAAACTTTGAAGGATTACATAAATACATTAAATTTATACAACCGCGTTCTCTCTTTACGAAACTTTTATACCATATTAGCAGCTTTAGTGAAACTCTCAAATGGAACTCGTAATATTCAGCTTTTTTAATTAAAGGGATAATATAGTCGTACTTAATATGTAACATTGAATTTTATTACAAAACTTATAAGTTGATCCAGAATTCTAGAAGAATATATTCTAGTATTGTCATATATTTTGCGGAGTTGGTTTAGCTGACTGAATCCGCAATGAAGAGATACACGGAATGGTCTGTACAGCGAGGGTGACATGATGAAAATGAAGAAGAGAGTAATCATATGGCTTGGACACGTCGAGAGAATGAATGATGAAAGAGGGAGACCTTGGCTGATCTTCGAAATTACAGTACCGATGATACTGGAGGAAAAAGCATAAAAAATCCCCGGAATATATGAAAGAAGAGCTTTATGACAGTGGCTAAGGCGAAAGAGGTATGCGAGGACCACAGCGGCCGTCCGATCTCTCTGGCTACCGCTCTACGGATAAAGCGTGAAGCTGAAATCAATTAAATAATGAAACGATAATACATTATTGACCAAATTATTTGCGTTAATTATATTCACAGCAATTTGTTTACACAATAGTAAAAAGTCCTTTGTGTAGACCAAATACGAGTAGACCAAAAAAATCACCAGCGATGTTGAACAACTCTAAAATGCAATCGCCGCTCCCGCCAGAACGATATTCAGGCGTGAATTTACTTCAAGAATAAATCAACGCCGCAACGTATTTATATCGTGTACTTTGAAAAAAAAACCCACGACGATGAAACATAACATAATTATAACAGAGTGATATCAACCCAGTATTGAGATACTCCGGTCTTTGCTTTCCACTCAGATTCAAGTCACGACGTGTTGTGTAGAGGAACTCAACGCCGTTCACACACCACAAGTTAGGATCAATCAAGAGCAAAAAATATATAAAGAAAACAAACAAAAAACAAATTATTGCCTAATCAGTAGATAAAATATTGTAATAGCCACTAGTTTCCCAATTTATTCGGTATCCGGATAAAGATTGTACAATCTTAAAAGAATCTTGAAGCACTTTGAACCGCAAACACTTATTTTATGCCTGGTCGTTTGCCCGATCGCTCCTCATTTCCTCTTGGAGCCGTTTATCCTTTGGAATGAACTTCCGGGTTACCGATGGATAATTGAAGGCTTTCAATACTCTATCATTTGATATTGGGGGAAATCGTTTTTTTTTTATACTTATCTATATAGTCTACTATATAGTCGTGGCGCAAGCGTCCAACTGTAAACGAGACAGGTTGTGGGTTCGATTCCCACTCAAGGAAATAAAACATTTAATATTTATGATAACGAGGCAAAACGCGGCGTTGAGTTTCGCAACTCAACACAAATCTTCTTCTAGTGCACTACTATACTCAATAAACATATGTAATTGCATCTATATTGTAATGTACCTTTCAGTAATGAAAAAAAAATCTATAGTATATATTTTTTAGCTTCACGCTATATCCCGTTCATAACAGGGTAGGTAGAGGGAACCTGGGAACCCAGTGTTAAGACTTCCTGATCACATTAAGACACTTTCGTTCCTCTTTTTCCGGGGGCATTGCGTATAATATACTCGTAGATCTCAATGAACGAAAAAATTGGATTCTCTAAAATATCATCTAAAAAAATCAATGGATTTAAATCAATGAATTATTTATTAATATTTTCATTTCTTCACTCTGACACCAAGGCAAAAGCTCGACGTTGAGTTCCACCACTCAACACGCATTGCCCATTGCCTTGAAACATTCAACGAAAAGTGGGGAACGGAGAGTCTTAACACTATATTCCCTCTACCCACCCTCTGTGTGCAGGATACAGCGTAAAGCTAACTTTTATCAAAAACAAACAAGAAAATATGTATTCCTTAGATGTTATCGTTGCTGATTATCAATCTCATCACAATATCCGGAATATTGTGTTTCTTAAGCGCTTAGAGCCTTTGACGTGTTCCGTAATCAGTGGAATCACTAAACTTAGGAAATTTATAATCACCGATAGCAAGGAGCGTGTAGTAATTGTTATGGAAACGGTTTATTCACGTGAGTACTTGTTTTTAACTTCGTGGCTGGGAAAGAGAACCCAGTGTTAAGACATTTCACAATTAAAAAAAAAATATAATTAACAGTAATTTTATACGTTCGTCTTAATATCTAAAAAAATACTCAACATTTATTTTCTGTTCATTTTTCTCGATGTCCATATCACGAAAACTATTAAAACGATTTTGATAAAACATGAATGAACCTGCAACTCTGAGTGTCTGAAACAACTGTGAACTTGTGGACATATTTAATGTACATATAAACACACACTTACGAAAGTTATGACACATACTACTAAACCTAAATAAGTCATCATATACATATACATTGTCAAACTCTAACAATATCACATTCATACATATCAAACGAATGGCCGCCTTTTTTGAAATAAGTTAAAAAAATCGAAAATACAGCATAAATAAAAAATATTACTGTATTCATTAGTAATTCATAATTGTCAGCTTCACGTTGTATCCCGCACAGAACAAGGTAGTCAGAGGAAATTTAGTGTTAAGACACTCCCTATCACATTTTCTACCGAATTCTAGATGCCTTTAATGATAGAGATAGAGAACACCTTGCGTGTTGAAACTCCAGGGCGGCCGGGCTTTGCCTCGACACCAGAGCGTAGAAATGAGAATACAAAATTTAAAGAAATATTTCATTTTCTCGAGTGGAGCTCGAATCCACAACCAGTCGCGCTGACTGCCACACACCTGCGCCCCTGCGCCACGACTGGCCTCACTCAGCTGTACTCATCAGCAACTTTTTATACATTATTTTTTATATCTGCAACTCGAACAAGAGGCAAAAAATTTGCGACAAGTAAATGATTTCAGATGAAGAACGAATAACAAATGAAGTCAGTGTAAAATAAGTATTCGCGGTTGAGTTGAGATATTCTCAAAGACTTTACTCGTTTTTGTTTAAACGGACTTGCAATCATCTGACAATGGAATGGGGACAATGGTTAAGTGGAAATTATTACTTTTGTTTTACGTTTGGATGGCTTTGTTGTTTTTAATGGGTTCGATTCTAAGTATACATTTCTACTTTTTTAGTATGACTTCTAGACTAGTATTTTTTTTAGAATAGACAGAGATTCTTCGTTTTCCACTTTTTAAATAATGAGGCCGTCATACCGCAGGGGAACAAGCGGATGACAGTAAACGCGATAGTTGTGGGCACACCCCCCACACGGTGGAATTGATAATTTAATAATTTAATTCACTCGCTCTGGCAACGAGGCAAAGCGCTGCAATGATTCCCAGCACTCAGCACGCCATGCCTCCGGAATTCGGTGGAAATTGGGAAACGGAGTGTCTTAACACTAGGTTCCCATATTCCCCCTCTGAGCCTAACCAGCTGTGCGTGCAATAATAATAATCCAGTACTCAATCCATCCAAACTCCATTTTATAGTTCCAGTTTAGCGTTTCGTATTATCTATAATCCTCATGGGCTATGCTGGGCTATTACCTGTGATTACTCGGATGAATCTCAGACAGCTTAACCGATTTAAATGCAGTTTTTATTATTGTGTTTTGGAACACTTCCTAAAACATTTAGTGTTTGTTTTATTTAAAAAATATAAATAACATATTAACATGTTGTTCAATATAAATTATTTTGTTACACTAAATTACTGTTTAACTGATTTTTTTTGTTTTTTATGTATCATCTTTAAACTGATATTGTTATTAGAATATTAAATTAAGTAAATATCTTTATTTCATAATTAACGTGTTTTAAGTTACACGGCCTCAACGCATTATACATGTCTCAGACGGTTTTAGTTTTTAGTTTATAGAGTTCCGAGCGTGACAAGTGAGCACTAGTCACTTCGCCAATGTCACGTTCTATGGAGAGAACACAAAGTACAATCTGTACTGTAAAAAAGTGATAATGTTGCACAATAGGAGATCTTACAAATTTTACTATGTTAATGATGTGCCCTCATCCTGTCACAGTTTCAATATCTGACAAGTGATAGTTGTAGATTCGATCCCCGTTAGGGGGAACCTTTTATATTTAAATTACTCTTACTACAAACATATATATATGAATTAGGCGTGCAATCTAACGCATTGTATGACCATAAAACGCAGAAAAATAAAACGGAGTGTTTTTGCACTAGCTTTCCTTAGCCTACTCTACCAAATGCTCATCTTGCGCATGAAAGAAAATAAGAATATCGGAATTTCTTTTACCATATGCCCATCGTCTCATAGGTATGTGTGAGAGTACGTGTCATATAAGTGATTGTTCGGCTCAAGAATTTAGCTTGCATAGGTACTCGTATATTATATCTAAAATATGAATGTACTAGCATAGTTGCGACTTGCTCAAGTGGATATATCCACGGTTCAATGTCAAATAATTTCTTTTTCTTCTAAAATAATAGTAAAGAAAAATAATTTAAAACTTAAAATATCTGAAAATTTATGAAATACCTATACTGTACGTGAAACGTTTAGAAATTTAGTATTATTTGGTTTCAAAATATTTAGTCTGATAAAATACAATGAAATCGATATAGTTATAGTTTCCATCAAAAACACACAAAAGAAAGTACTAAATTTTTTTTATTTGCCACTTATATTATAGTCATCAGTTAATGATAATACATAATTCTATTTATTAAAATAATAATATATTACTTTATTCATTGAGGCCGTCGTGGCCCAGCGGTACAAAGATGTGACTCTTACGCGACGGTTGTGGGTTCAATCCTCACTCGAAGAAATGAAATATTTATTTAAATTTATATCTCCATTTATTCGTTCTGGTGACGATACAAATAGCGGCGTTAAGTACCGCCACTCAACACGCAATACCTCTAAAATTTGACGGAAAGTAGGGAACAAAGTGTCTTAACACTAGGTTCCCTCTGCCTGCATTTATTTTGAGAATCCTTTAGAATAGATTTTAAAAATAGATTTATTTATCATAAACAGAGTATAAAACAAAGTCACTTCCCAGCGACTTAATCATAAATCTTTTCAATTATGTAAAATATTTCACTAAGATATATAGAGTGCCGTATGATCCCGGCCTAGAATAGGATACTGGTACTGATGGTGTCGTAAGAGGCGACTAAAGTACGTGTGGTAGTCACGTCTAGAGCAATTTCAACACGCATGGGCAGACTCGACCGGATCATTACCACCCCCGGCATTTAAAACC
>DWAO01002275.1:0-16386 GCA_018230605.1 Heliconius congener | reverse complement strand
CCGGCATTACCTGATGCGAAACGCAGTGGCATAAAACCACTACTTCACGCCGGTTGCGTGTTGTGTGGCGGTGAAGGAAATGGAATTATAAATTTTAATAAATATTTCATTTTGTCGAGTGGGGATCAAACTCACAACTAGTCGTGTTTACAGTCACATTTTGTGTCGCTGCGCCACGACTAGCTCCTTTTTTATAAGATAAAAATAAAACGAGGCCGTCGTAGCGCAGCCTAGATTGGGAATCAAACCTACAAATGTCGCGTTTATATGTCGCGTCAGATGATAGCCAGAAATAAATAGCCAGAAATATTAGAAAAGAAATAAGATAGATATTAATTGAGTTTTATGTAAAACGTGCTTGTTTCATTTAATATCATTAATCATTATTCAAATGTAATATATATGTTCTTCACTTCAAATTCATCCTTTTATGCATTAAATTCGCATTTTTTTACTTCAAATTAACATTTTACACCTCCATAAATGAATTTAAGTTTTTATAATGGCGTCTTTGATAAATCAAAGTCGCCAATTATAAAAACTTAAAGCGACATCTATAAAAAGTAAGTTACATAATTAAATGCGACACCTATACTTTGTCATCGTTACTTTGTAAAAATACATTCGAACTGCTTCTTCATCTTATAATAGATGGCAGCACTAGCATTATAAAATATACAATTTATAAGCATTATAAAAATATACAATTAATATACATATTAATATAAAAATATATTCACAAATGAAAATTAATCAAAATTAAATATGTATTATTAAATATTCATTAGATAGCTAAATACACTTATATATTTTAAATTTTAAATGTAGGTAATGTCCTACATAATAATTTGCCTTGATACAAAGCAAATGAAAATAACTCACTTTTCTGAGTGCGAATAGTACCAATTGGCTGTTGGCTTCTTAAAAAAACTTCAAATATAGTTTTTGTTATGCTTATTAAATATATTTATTTATTTATACAAAAATTAGGCGTTACTAAATATGTTTTTGAGTAAAATCATAGATGGCACCACTTGTCTATTATAACTATATTGTAACAAAACTCAAAAATTGAGAGTTGACTGTAAATATAGTGGTAAAGGGCTCGATAAGTACCCCCCCAAATATAAGTATTTATATTTATTATGTCATTTGCATTTATATACTTAAATATTTCACCTTTAATTTAGTACGTCATAATAAAAGAACTGAACTGAACTAATTTAATGCATAAATGTTTATTTAAATTTGTGAATCATCTTATGATAAACTTAACCTTTTAATGCTACTCATATTAAGTAATTTTAGGGAAAGGGATTTCATTATATTCTATTTTTAGACTATTTTCTTCTGTTATCTCACATGGCAGTCAATCTAGTGTTACTAGTGTTACTGTTTCAGACACATATTAGGTATTTGTGTCGTAAATCATATTATATGTAGGTATAGTTCCGCAACTCAATACGCAATACTTCCAAAATTCGGCGGAAACTTGGGAACGGAAGCATCTTAATGGAAGCGAACACTGGGTTCCTAGGTTCTCTTTGCCTACCCTGCAATGTGTGAGATACAAGATGATTCTATAACAATATTATCAGCACTATGCAGTTTCATAACCGTTAATATCCAAAACTCTACAAAATTTCATACAATATGAGCAAAAACCGTGAATCCGCTGTATTATCTATATTAATTCCATCTCTGTGCTAATTTTAGTATATTTTGTTATGACTGTTAGAAATGACACTATAGTGTTTTTAAAACCGTTATTAGATTGCTATCCAGTATCCACGAATAGGTAGCTAATAACAAAAATTAACAATTTATTTGAATTTTCTATTTTTTTACAGCTTCAGTAGACAGCGGTGAACCTGGAACGGGAAATATTAAAGTACGCTGGCAGACCTTTAGGGATGTAGGAAGGAAGCAGCGACAGGGGTATTTGACAAAGGAAAAAGAAGTTTTAGCAAAACGCGTGACAAATGGTGGGATGATGAAGTGCAAGATTCTAGAAAGAAAGAAGATATCATGGCAGAATTATATAAACCCTCAGGTAAGGATAAAAGTATAAGAGAGATAAAAAAGAAATTATATAAGCTGCAAAAGCACCTAACGAAAGTACTGATAAAGATGAAGCATGAAAAGTAAGAGAATGAAAAATATGAAAGGTTAACAAACAACTTCAAGGGTAAGAGATGTGAGACAATAGAGAATTAGATAAGAATGAAATATGAATGAATGCTAAAAAAGATTTCTAACAGAAAAGTAAGCGGTATAAGAGGTACGGGGAGACCTCGGCTGACTTTGAAAACAGAGTATCAAAGATACTGGAGAAAGGTCGCGTAAAAAACCTTAGGACAACCCGGAGGCCATGTATGAAGAAGTTGATGACAGTGGACGTGGCGAAAAAGGTATGTACTGTAGCGTACGGCGCTCTGTTCTCTCTGACTACCCCGCTTGAGATACAACGTGAAGCTCAGCTCAGAATAGACAGAGAGAACGGAGCATCAAACGCTACGGTCTCTACATACGTCTTTCGCCTCGTCCACTGACATCAACCTCTAAAATAAACAAATGTATAAAAATGGAGTCAGTCGTGGGAGCCCCACAAGTGACCCCATTTTTATAAGGGATAAAAGTTACAGCGTGTGACTGTACTCGACAGGTTGTGGGTTTGATTTCCACTTCGAGAAATACTTAAATTTAACGAGATTATTAATTTAACGAGACGATTTGACTTCTGCCACGTAACACGTATTGCCTCCATAAATTCACATTAAATGGGGAACGGAAATGTTCTAATCTCTTAACAAAAACTGCCCCCGCTATGTGAAGACAACGTGAAGCTACGAAAAACATAAAGAAGAATTTGAAATTTCTATAAATGGAAAAAACGGGATTTTATGTATTTTAGCTATTATAAAATAGCATTGTGACTCAATGTTGTGTCGCGGTGTCCATAGCGACGACCTGGTTCGACGCCCGGCCAAGGAAGTGCTATCGAACTCTTCAGTTCACGTATTCTACAATACAAGTAGGTAGTAACCATTTGAATCAATAATGTTGGGAAATACGTTAAACTCTTTTTAGTAGACATAGTCCCAGCGACACATAAATGTGAAATGAGAGCCAAGTTAAATGAAAACTAATTCGTACAACTCTCACAAAAGAATATAAAATCTATATAGTGTCCGAGATCAAGTTCAGTACCTTTTTTTGTTAACATTATATACGAATTATACCTTTAACCTCATAATTATACCTTTCGTAATTTAATATTTTTTAAAATCAAATGACTTTCAATATCAGTGTGGATGATACTGCGAGAGGCACTCGTAAAAGAATAAGGATCCCTGTGGTGTGTTTTTTGTTTGGTTCTTACTACCTATCCCACTAAAGATAACTTAAGAAGATATCTACAGAAATTAATAATATATTTAGTTACTTATTTTAGTGTCTGATTGGTTTATTAACGTCACTCTATATCCCGCATGTAGCATTCCAGTGTTCAATTCCTCCTGTATGGTTCACAGGAGGAATTTGGCGTAAAAACACTCCGTTCTTCACTTTCCATGACACTCAGGCTTATTGTTTCTTCCCAAATGTGTGGAACATTATATGTTGATTCGTAAAACTAAATACTTTACTGGCATCTTACCAGGAAATGCAAATAATATAAATCATCATTCCGAGTGGGGATCGAACCCACAACCACTTCTAAACTTAAGACTTTTAGAAGTTTATATGTACAAATCACTTTTTACTTCTGATTGGCGCACAAAGTTTCGAAGTCTTCTTGTCCAGAGCAAATAACTTGGGACTTTCCATGACGCTATCAGAAATTTGACGCCATTTTTATATTTATATTTTCATATAAAGAAAATGACGTCAAAGTAGTAATATTAGTATATTATTCCTTTCTGTTGTCATATAGAAATAACTAAGATTGTCTATGACACATGATCGTGACATATCGAACTCTTGACAGCTGAATTTTGACAAAATATAAAAAATTTCTATTTAGATTCCTTTGGAAGTGTAGGGAAGCACTAACATAGGATTTTCAAAAAAAATTGTAGGGCAACGGGAATAACCGAAATTTTACGTTTCATATTTCTGCGTTTCACACAAACAGAGTTGCGGGCTAAGAGTAGTATAAGTATATTAACATAATATTTAGTTGTTTACACCCAAACATTAAGGATATTTTAAATAAGACATCATGATGCTTTAAAAATTAGAATTTGAATAATAATTACTTAAGTAAACGACTACATAATATAATTTTTAATGTCACCTGAGTCGGAAAACGCAACGATATGGTACGCGTAAGCTAAGGCTAAGGTTTTTTTTGCAAGAAGTGTTTTTTATACTTTGTCATATTTTTTTAATTTTATTGATGGCAATGAACACTGCTGCATATCGAATCTAGTATTCATCTATAATTACAAGTTCATACAACGTTAAAATAATACCTACGTTATTAAGTATATATTTTTTAAGGCTTTGTGAAATATATTTTTTTGTTTTGCTATTTTATGGAAATTTCATAAAACATTATATTCATTTATCAGCAAATATACCATTAATATTTGCTAATAAATATAGCGGGTTTCTTATATATTACAGACAGAGGTAGCGCACGTTCTACTGAAACTAAATGATTTAAGAAATTTCTCTTTCTACAGATAAAGAGGCAGTTTGCCATCCCCCTAGTATATACTAGGGCTTTGCTCACATTATTTTACTTAAGAAATATGATCTCTGAACTATTCACGTTCACATATGTCACCTCATATCCACACATTCACATGTGACCTCAGACGACCAGACCGGACTTGAATCGGTTACCCTCTGATGAAAACATCGTGCATGTGAAAAATTTTGATGAATTCTGAGATAGAACTAAACTAATACTTTCAGGGTAGATAGTATATTTCTCGTCGTCGTAAATATACTTGTATTTAAATTATAAAAGCTTACAAAGTTCATTGAACTCTTTTTAAGCGAAATTCCAAATCACTACCGTTGCATTCAAAACAGTATCGACAGCCTTAAAAAAATAAAAATGGAAAAAAAATATATTAGGTTTTGACATTTACTTGGCACGTACTCAAATATTAAAGCACGCGTCTACAAAATTATATTAGCTGTATTATCGTAATGAAACAAATTGATAATTTATATATTTTATAAAGAAGTGATAATAAAATGTGAATTTTAAGTAATGTAATATGAGAGCATTCGTGTTGAAACCATTAGTGTATATTATAAATAGAATAAATATTAACTGAATGTGAACTTTATGTGTTTTGTATATTTTTTTTCACGCTATATCCCGCACATAGCAGGTTGGGCAGGGGGAACCTGGGAGCCTAGTGTGTAAGATTCTCCCCCTATTAAGACATTTCTGCTTCCCACTTTCCATCAAATTGTTGAAGCATTGGATATTGAGGTGCGGAACTTAACGCCGCGCTGTGCCTCCGTGCCAAAGGCGAAGAAATGAAAATATTAAGTTTCCTTTTAGTCAAGTGGGAATCAAACACACAAACCCGAGTTTACAGTCGCACGTTGTCGCATTAGTATATAGGAGAAGGTGGTAATGTGGCCCCCACAGGCATTGCGACCCACTTTGACATTTGTTATTAAGAATCACGCTATCCAGCGAAACTTATTTATTATTTCGATAATTTTGTAAATATCAAGTCTAGCTGCAGAAAGTTCGACATTGTGTTTAATGAATGTTGTTCTAAAGGATTTTCAAGGTCAATATGCATAATATCCAATGTATTATACGCAATAAGACTTGTTCATAGATTTTATGATGTTGGTTATTTGGCTCTCTCATATTACTTGTATTACGATCCCGGGGGCCCTATTTAAATGTTTTACTTATTTGCCTAGACAAAATCTCAGTTGTCAAATTGTGTAAATTTTTGCTGTCAGGAAAAAATTGTAAAAGCGGAAGTGGACCTGGACGCGGAAGCAACTGATATGGTAGAGAAGATGTCGCCAACAGCTCTAGCCAATACTAAAGAGACGTGATATTCAACAGTAGCTCCAATGATGAAAAGTAATGATGAATGATTATAAAGAAGTCATGGAACTCGTCTGCATTTGATTGAAAAGTCCATCCTCGCCTGTGTATTTTCTGATACAGGTGGAGAAGAATGGATTCAGCTTCAGATCTGTAACTTATGGACTCACACTGGCTGTACAGGCGAAATCAATCTTTTTGCCATTTGATATGATTTATGCCGTTAAGTTCAACACATTTAATTTGGCATTTTATTTATTCCGCAGTAAATCATATACATGTATAGATAAATAAATATCAATACCGATGATGTATTGTTTACATTTGTGTTCTTTTTATTTTTCATACTTGACCTCAAAAAAAAGATAGGGGGCCATATTAACTCCTTCTCCCTATAATAATAATGTATATATATGCACATTAGAGTGCTTATGTACCGATATCGGTACATAATCATATAACACATTTTAAAGAAAAAAATACATTTTTATTAATATAACAAGAAATATTTTATAGGTCATCGTATCACAAAGGAACTGCATCTGATTTTACACACAATTGTTGAGAGTTCGATCAACTCTTGTTTTTAATTATTTTTATTATCCTTACTGGTTAGGTGAGGTTATACAAGGTGCGGCGTTGAGTTCAGCCGCTTGACATGCCACCTCGTGATTAAAGGAGAATGGAGTGTCATAATATTATGTTTTCTCTGCGTATTCTGCTACATACGGAAAAAAAATCTCTCCAAATTTCACAAGGAAACCCTTTAAATTATACAGTTTAAAGGACTTCACCAAGAAAGGGCAATTATGCGGTATTCAATTATTTATTAAGACGACCTCGACCTTTCGAACACTGTTCACGGTCCGAGGAGACCCCTCTCCCGGTCCAAGGCATTAAGAGATTAATCAATTATATAAAACTCAATAATTGGATAATTTTTATACACACACATACGTTTGTAGCATAACAGTTTCACGCTTAGCTTTTTCTCGTGTGTCAGCGTATTGGTAGAGGGAACCCAGGGTTGACATTCGGTTCTTCAATTGCGTATTCAGAGCTGAACGCTGTTCATATTTAAATTATTTTCATATCCTCGCCTTCATAGATATGAAAATAATTTAAATATAATCATTTCCATTGAGGCCAGTCGTGTCGCAGGGGCACAAGCGGTGAGTCTGTTTCGCCTGTAATGCCACGGGCTTGGATTCGATTAAAACTTGAGAAGATCAAATATACACGAGAGACAGCGTGAGTTTAATATAAATAATCAAAACGTATAATACTTTTATAGTGTATTATAATTTTATTTTAACGTCGCGTATTGCCTTCTGCCCAATTTGGATACATCATGCGTAGCTCAACGCCGCACAGACTTACCGGAACGGGTAAATTAAAATTTAATTTTAAGTTATGCCAACTCAGTGGACGTCGATTCAGTATTTTACTTAAACAATGCAAAAAAATACGTATAAATATTTCACTAAAAAGCTGTATTCAAATTGAATAACATTTAAAACAGGTATTTAAAACCAGTACTTTAGGTATACTAGTTGATGAGCTTGTTTGAGAGCTTAAGACATATCATATGCTAAAATTCTCTAGAATATAGAAAATATTTTTTGTTTCTCTTTACTAAAGTGAAATAACTTCACACAGTACACCTCACATACAGTAGGGTAAGCAGAGGGATTTTAAGGTTAAGACACTCCATTCCCCTCTTTACCAGAACGAGGAAATGAAAATAATCTATTCCTCCGATTGGGAATCGAATCCACAATCGTCATGTTTACAGGCAATCGCTATACTGCGCTATGGCTTAAATATAAAATTAAGATTAATATTTACTAATTAAAACAAAGAAATGATGATATAAATGTAAATGCAACTTTAGAGTTAGGAAGGACTTCTAATAAGTTTCTTGTTTTTGAACGGTAAAACTCTTTTTATATAACCAGCTCTCAATAATTCAATTGTGTTTTGTTGTTATCGCAGGTATTATAATCATTTTGAGAAAATTAAAAAGGCCACAATGGCGCAGCGGCACGGCGTGTAAATGCGACGGTTGTGGGTTCGAATTCTATTTTAGAGACAAATTATTTTTCTCTAATAAGTTATAAATAAAAATAAAAAAGTGTCTTTAAAAGACAAATGTGACAATTTTTCTTTGAGAAATATTTTTGGTTTTGCTGCACGAATATGGTTGAGATGTTTTTTAAAACTCTTTATTTAATATCACTGTGAATTCTTGTAACGGTTTTATGTACATATATCTGATATCACAATTTTTAGGTGTCAGTGACACAGCTCTGGACTAATCTATACTCATAATAAAATAGTAGGGGATCGGTGACTATACATGAAAAATATATAAGAAATAAATATTGATGGTATTTTATAACATAATAGATCTAAAAACAATGAATTTTCAAATATTTAACTGTCGGTCACTCCGTTCAGAAACGGCTTAACCGATTTAATTGCAGTTTTAATTTACATTTTGTATTTGTTTCAATCAGCTTATAAATAACTGAATCTTCATATTTATATTTTCGTCTTCACGCTGTATTCCGCATATAGGAAGGCAACCAGACAATACCTAGAGTTAAGACACTACGTTGCTGACACCACTCAATTTCGGAGATTCTAGCATATCTCAACGCTACTCTTTGTCATGTCATCAGATGAGGATGTGAAAATAATCAATTACTCCTTGTGGGAATCGAATCTACGACCACGTCGCGTCGCGCGCTTTAATATTTAATAAGTAAATATTGGATAAAAATTCCTAGCGGTGCAAATTGACATTTTTTTATTGACGGGGTTGTAGAGTTACGCAGGTGAGCACGCAACCAACGAAATGGAGCAGATGCTATTTCGGTTTACAAAAGTTTAGGACTTTTAAACGGTTATTACTTTCATTTATATTTATACATTTGAAAATATCATATTATTTTTTTATACTCACGCTGTATCTCGTACGTAGAAGAGTAGATACTAGGTAGAGGGAACCTAGTATAAACAAAATCCGTTCCCATTACAACACTTCCATTTCTCACGTTTCGGCAAATTCTCAGGCATTGCGTGATAAGTGCCGGAACTCAACGCCGCGCTTTGACTAATTACCAGAGCGAGTAAAATAAAAATATGAAATATTACATTTTCTCGAATAAGAATCGAATCCACAACCTCTCGGACTTACAGTCAATGGTACACTTGTGCCTACTTGCATTGTGCTCTATATTTTAACGGAAAGTGGGGGAAGGCATATCCCTTCATGGGAATTGAGAGTCTTAACACTAAGTTTCATGGCAGAATCATATTACATACGCAAAAATATTTTTAAAGTGGAATCGATCTTATAATTATCGCTATTGTCAGGCAGTAGAGTAGATAGCCGTCGCAGTCCACTGAATCCTCCGACCGACCTGGCCTTAGTCAGCATCCATGCTCCTTCTCTAAATCGACTCTCCACGTTTTGGCGGGGCACACGCTCGGTCTCGGTCCCTTCCTAGGTTGCTTTAGGTAGGTTTTATTCACAAATAAATAAAAGATATGGCTGACTGTGTTCAGAGTGATTAAGCTAGTTTTATTTCGCTATGAAATCGCATTATATTTAGCTATACCAACAAATACCTAGGCGAAAATCCAGTAGTTTTTTAGCTTCACTTCACTAGAAAACCTAGTGTCAAGACAATTCCGTTCCCCTTTTTACCGCCGAATCCGAGGCATTTCGTGTTGGGTGGTGGAAGTCTACGCTACGAGAGGAAGGAAAATGGAAGTATTAATAAATATTCCATATCCTCGAGTGGGAAACGACAATGTTTACAGTCGCACGCTGGTGCCCATGCGCCATGACAGCCTCAAAAATTCATTTGTCATATAAGAAAAAGTAAGTTCCTGTTTAACTTCGACCTTCGAGAGAACGTTGACATTCAAATCATTAACTATACTTAACTTTTAGTGACGCGAGATGAATTGTTTTGACGCTCTTTAATGAGTTATTTTTAAACATTTAAAATAATGTTTGTTACATTTTAAAAGTAATGACAATAAATTATGCTTTGAGAGAATTTTATTTTGAATAAGAAAGTGTTTCAAATATGATTTTTGTGTATATAAACATAGTTATAGGAATCTAGTGTTAAGACACTCCGTTGTCCACTTTTTGCCTAATATTCAAGATGTTGCGTGTTGAGTGGCGGAAGTTAACGCCGCGCTGTGTCCACAAGAAAAAAATCAATAAATATTATCACTCACATTCTCACTGACATACTATAACCAATTATTTTCTTAGATACGTTTTCAGAATAATTTTGACTTTCCTAGTTGATATTTTGCTTGCACTTTTACCAACATGTCAATGGTGATGTAACCTTTTAAAATAATTATGGAACTTTTTAATTCATTAAAATTAACCTTTTGAAGAGGAACTTATTTTGATATTTTAAATTGCTACGTATAACCTTTAATTTATATATATTACAGTTACTGAGAGACTGACAGACAATATCTCCTTCACAGCTGAACCTACTGTCTTTCGAGCGGCTGGTTGCACGCCTTCAAACAAAGCCCACAAAGTGCTTGATATTTTTCTTGAGAGGCACAAAGTGTGACTGTAAAACCGACTGGTTGTGGGTTCGATCCCTACTCGTTCCATTTCCTAGCTCTGTTGCAGAGGCAAAGCGCGGTGTCAAGATCCGCCTGTTCCGCCTTTCCGTCTGTCTATTCTATTTTTTATTAATTTTGGCTTTTTAACTATGCTACTGTCAAAGTTAACTTTTACTTAATACTTTTTTAATATATGATTACCCTTTTACTATTGTACGAGTACTTTCTAATTCAATAATAATCTGTACGTGGGGAACGGAGTATCTTAATACTTGGTTATCTCTGTCTACCCCTAATTTTGTTAAGGAGAGGAACGAAATACATTATTCAAACAGTTTTAATCCCATAACTTAGTCCATTGTTCAATAGATGACTTGCATTAATGCGCAAGCGCAACTTTTGGTTTAAAATATTTTTTTGTATATTTTGTTTAGCTTCACACTGTTATCGCATGTACTAGTATTGACACTCCATTCCATATACACCTTTAAATTTTCAAGACATTCCGTGTTGAGGTGCGAAATTCAGCGCAGCGCTTTGTTTTGTCACTAGAGCGAGGAAGCAAAAATAATTCGCCCGTATAAAATTTTCATTAGAATTGAATTACAGTCAGACACTGTGCTTCAATTATTTTATGTGTGTATTTATGATGAGCCCGAACAACATTTCAACTACTTTTTTGTAAAATAAAATGGGAAATTATATCAAATCCTGGTAAAATTAAAATGTATGCTTCTGGATGAATATTCGTATAGAATCGGGTCTCCTCCTGCTGCTGCTCCTGCTCCTGCTTTATTTAAATTATATAAATCATATTATACATGATTTATATAATTTAAATAAAGTTATAAATCATATTATTCAGCATAAAATTAAATTCCTTTAGTTCTTTATATAATACAAAGTTCAGATGCACGTTGTTATGTAATTTAATTTTTTGTTTTTGCAAATATTCAAATTAATCTTTATCCTATTCACGAAGGCATGAGATAAAAGGTAAACACGTCAAAAAAGGTTATTTAACTTGTCACGATTGATAGAGTTACTATACTATATTAATTTCAAAATATCTTTGGATTTATGGAAGTAATCCACTGTTAGTACTATAACTATTAAAAAAATTATAATATTACCTTATTATAGAAATAGTAGTAGGAGTCTAGGGATAAAGCGTGAAGTTAAGTTAAGTTATTATAGAAGTAGAATACCGGGGACAAAAAAATGTGTTACACTATAATATCCAATTATTTTCGTTAGTAAATTCTAAAATATTTTTTTTTATTTATTTTACTTTTACGTTTGGAAAAGGTAAAATAAATAAAAACCGTAGGTTACGTTTAAATATAATCGGTTGAATTGCATTTATTGGTACTAAAGAAAAGTTATACATTTTTTAATAATATTACAAACGTTGTGTTCAGTGACAAAAAACTAACTACTCTTATTATTCTGAGATCATTTTTTATCAAGTCATAAGTATTATTTAATAAAATTACGATTTAATTTTGTGGATATCAATGACATCACTTTTATAATTATATTTTCAAATTTTATAAAATGACATAGTGCTTAATAAATAAAAAGAAGTAATAAGTTAAATGAAACGAATAGGAGAAGTAAGAAGTAAGTGAGAAGAAACGGATACATAATAAAAAAAAAGGTTGTTTTCATGTTTAAAGCTAGGAATATTTTAATTTAAAATTTAAAAATGTTTCTATTCACTCCATTTTATAGTACCATACATAGATACTTAAATTATATACTTCGAGAACATTTATATTAAAATATTCGGTCATCATATTATATCCGGTATTTTCAGTTATTTTCATAGAATTTTCGTGATTCCGTGTTTACATGTCACATTTTGTCTCATGCTATAATGAATAGGGTAGAGTCAGTATTGTTTTATATTATTTTTGATCCAATTTTATATTATTTTATTTAATATAAAAATAAAAAAGAGAAAATATCAGTCAATTATTAATTTAAAAGTTATCAGGTTATTAATAGTACTCTTAAATTTACATGAAACAACAAAATATATTTTGCAATATTTATTTAATAATAATAATAATAAACATGTATTTTCCTCACTACAGAAATGCGTGACCCGAATAGTGTAGACCGTGGAATGTAAGTACCTATCAATAACACTGTGGTTGCTATATGTAATTGTATACAAATATGTTCTAGATGCAAACATAACAACTATTTTCACGCATATCCCACATTTACGTTTATAACCAGAGAGAAAAAAGACACTCCATTCTCTATTTTTTTGCCAAATTTAGAGACATTCCGTCCAAAGTATTTGAACCCATAAATATCTTGTTCAGCCTTATATGACTGAACTGTACAATGTCTGTATAACATAAACAATATTTAAATATCAAACTCTTTTTGTAAAATTAAATTTTACACCCTATATTACAATATATACATGAAAACAAATGAACTGGGCGAAGTACAATGCTATGTACCCTGTTATATATGTACATCGTAACTTAAGATTTTCTAAATTTCACAAAGTGCACCAATCATCTGACTGAAGTCTTTCTAGCTAAGTGAAGAAATCAAATTAAGACTAATTTTATTGTAAACTTATTATCCCATTAAGTGCCAACTGGCCATCTCAAGTCATACTCTCTCACTTAAACCACAATAGTATTTCCAATAATACTCTCTTTTCCATCAAGAAATTCTGAATACCCAGACTCGTCGCTGCAAGCACTGTCATTGTCGCCAGTATTCTTGAAAACTTCTGTTTCTGTGCTCGAGTTGAAACTTTCCACATCTGTTAAATTGTCCATCATATTATCAAATTGGCCCTCGAAGGCAAGAATATTGTCGCCACCCAAAGGAGGATACGTAGAGCGTCGACGGAAAGCGTTCTTTTCGCCAATTGGCACAGGAATTACTTCGTCTGAAGCAACTGTGCTTTCTTCGCTGTTGAAGTCTTGGATAGAATTTGTGTATGTTCTCAAAGATGAGCTCTCATAATTGTGTTCTCTTTCGAAGCATCTTTCTTCGTCACTATCGATCTCTTTATGCATGTCCTCTGTGAACTGCGAGGGTAGTGACGTCGGTTCAGCATCAGAGGATGTCACGGTACTTGCTGTTTCGCATCCGGAAGAAACAGACCCATCGTCGCTGTCAGTGACGAGGTAGTTACTTTGTGCTAGCATCAAATTCTTTCTCTCCTGACACAATGTGCCCTTCTCGACACTCTTTTCAATAGATTCCAATGTTTTCAATATTGATTCCATTTTCTCGTTATCTTGACTAGTTTCGTTTTCGATTTGTGCTTTCAATTTACTTTCATTTAGTAGTAAGTCGATCAGCTTATCCGTTGACGCCTGTTTCTCTCTATTTTCTAACGTATCCATTACACCTTCGGGGCAAGACATTTTACGTGGAGATTTATCAAATCGCCGCCTATCTAAAGTTTGTGACGTAGTGAAGTCTTCACATAATTCTTTTTTAACGTTCAATTCCGCTTCTTCTTCATCTTCCTCTGAGCAAAGTTCCTCGATAGCGCCAAGTTTGGGAGCTGACTTAGACCTTTCCAGTGGTGGCCTGTAGTTCATCGCTCCTACACTAAGAAGTATCTTTCTACGGGGCATGCTGGGATTGTCGTAAATACTATTAGCCAAACTTAACCTTGCATTCTGTTTAGAGATTCTGTCCTTTTTAAATTCAAGTAGAGCTTGTTTTAGTTTAATTCGGAGCTCCTCAGTTATTTTCTTTGATACAGATTCTTTGGTGCAGAGAACAGCGTGACAACGGAGCTCATGTTTTAGCTTTTTGCCTTCGTGGCGGTATACCCAGCAGAATAACTTGGGATAGTGTGGGGG
Source organism: Heliconius congener (assembly GCA_018230605.1). NCBI lineage: Eukaryota > Metazoa > Arthropoda > Insecta > Lepidoptera > Nymphalidae > Heliconius > Heliconius congener. The sequence continues at coordinate 1,884 of DWAO01002275.1, read as the reverse complement.
GCTCGCACAGTAGGTGATCCTGTGTGACCAGTATTCTGTGAGACCGTGTTCTTTGGTAAATCCTTTGAGACCGGAGTTGGTGACTGATAACTTCATCACAACATCTGGCTTGGTAGACTGTTGATAATTGCGCCAAAGTGTAGCAAGTGGCTTCTCTATGCAGCTTTCACCTGCAAACGAAGAAAACATAAGTATATAAATAATAGAATAATAAATATTTATAATTGAAATCGTTTACTTGACGACTATTTATACGAGAATGAAAATAATTTATAGTAGTAATATATAGTTATTAGAAATTACATATTAATTGAAATTTGATGGCTTAACTGTCAACATAAAAATCTTAGTCATTAGTGAAGTAAGCTATATTGAAGAAGTATGTTAAATATCGCCGTTGTAACGATTGTGAATTCGTATGCGAGTGAATAATAATATTTCGTTTTCACGTTCTGGTAATAAGACAAAGCTCAGCATTAAATTTCACCACTCAACACGAATTGTGTCGACGACTAGGCGAAAAATGGAAAATGGAATGTCTTAACACCAGATCCCCATATTTTATCCTACTATATGCGGGATACGGCGTGATGTTATACCTTTCTTGCCTGCCTTTATTATTTAGGCCAAGCATGCACGTGGGATGTCTGCGTGTGGGCATCACGCGGTATCAATAACTATCAAACTAGTATATTACATATCTTAAATCAATCTCAGAGATTGTTTATTTTGGAGGTAAACAACATTTGACATTAACCGATTGTTCTTTACCAGGAAGAATAATATTATAATGGATTAACTATCCATGTGGCGTATTTATGGTGAAAGATATACATTATGTATGTATCTATATTATTTTTTTAATATGCTTAAGTGTTTCTGACGCCATCGTTTTATGGGTTTGATTCCCATCTTAAATATTTTGACTTTATTTGGCTCTGTTGTCATTTTTAGTATGAATAAAAAAATATATATACTTTTTTATCCGCGCCATTTTTGCTGTTTTTTTAATTTATATGTATTTTTTTGATTTAACGAATATGATTTATAGCTGCGTAAAGTGTTGTTGTTTTTTTGGTTAAGAAATAGAGCAAAGTGATATCTTGGATGCAAAATTATGATTACGAATAAAAATGTATATGAAATTTAGTCTTAAATTAATTCAAAATAAGCTATCTACACAGTGTACTATTTGAATTGTTAGCACAGAATATGATAAATGATATCTATAAAATAACAGTTGGGAAAAAAATGTTATTGTATTTAAATTAGACGCATTATGATTTAAGCCTTGAACTTGCAGGTTTTTATTAAATGTTATTAAATGAGTTGAAGTGTCTTAATATTAAGTTCCCAAGTTCCCTTTGTCTACCATGCCAAGTGCGAGATACAGCATGAAGAGAATAAAAAAAATAAGTAAAAGCTTAGGAATAAAAAAGATTGTATAAAGACTCCGAATATTACATTTTAAATGAGGCATCGTCAGACTGTAGGAGCTATGGTTGTGGATTTGATTCTTACTCGGAGTAATGCTTATATTTATTATCATTTCCTCGCGCTGATAGATGAAGCACGGCGCTAAGTTGCGGTACTCAGCACGCAATGTTTCGAAAGATGTTCGGTGCGTGTGTAAAAGAGTGTCAAAACACAAGGTTCTTTTAACTCTCTCGCTAACTGCTATATGCGTATATTTCTGTACGATACCTACTTCACATAAAAAAGACATTATGGCGAACATACACTTAATTTTTAATTGCACTTGCTTAACGTGTTTTATACGTAACTTCTACAAAACGTAAAAAACATTATATTATATTATATTAATACTACTACTACTACTAACTTCACGGCTTATCCCTAGCGGAGTAGTCAGAGAGAACGGAG
>DWAO01002274.1:0-16386 GCA_018230605.1 Heliconius congener | reverse complement strand
AAAAAAAATATATATATATATATATATATATATATATATATATATATATAAAACTAATAATTTTGTAATATTGTAATATGAACGCCAAACTGAGTTCACTCAATCATGTTTTGAATGCGCAGTGGTGCGGGGGTGCAGGTCGGGACGGGGCGACGCGGCGAGCCGTCCGCTGTTACAATATTGTTCCTGTAAAAAATGCAAACCTACATACTCTAAAACGTGACGTTGAGTTTTTGTACTATTTTAGATTTGCAATAAAGTGTTTTGTACAGTTGTTTGTGGGTTACGAGTTCGATTAATTTGTGAACTATGTGTAGAAATCACTATTGTAGATTGTATAATAAGTTCCTGGATAAAGAAATCCCAGTGAGAGGACAGAGTCGCTCTCAATTTCCTGCCTTTTCTTATCATTTTTTTTATTTATACTTTAACAAAACGGTACAGATCAATGATCTCTACCTTCAGCTTTTACAATATTATATTTTATATTAGAGAAAGCCAATCGTGGCTAAGCGCTATAGGCGACTTTCACACGAGGAAATTAAATATTTTATATTTTTATTTCTTCACCCTGGTGTCGAGGTAAAACGCGGCGTTTAGTTCCGCTACTCATAATGACTTTAGAATTCGGCGAAAAGTGGGACACAAGTGTATTAATAGGAATAGAGTGACTTAATACTAGGTTCCCAGGTTTCTTCTGCCTATCCTGCTGTGTGCGGGATAAAGCGTGAACCAAAAAAATGTATAGTAGCAATATAAGCTCGTAGCTCCCATTGTCCATGTAACAAGGCGTCACGTCGCGCCGTACCACACCGCAGTACTAAACTAAGAGCTGTAACGACGCGGATGCGTCGCTTTATAATAAATGACGCTCTCCGGAGAATCAGATTCCATTTCGAGATTATGCGATAAATATTTAAATTTATATTTACTTGTGTTTATATTGTATATGTGTGTATTTTATGATCATACCAGAGTCCGACGCGTCGTTCAACGACGAGGAATAATTTATTTTAATTTTCTCACTCTAGTATCTAGACAAAGTGCGGCGTTAAGATCCCGTGAGGCTCGATATGTCTAAGTGGGCCCACTAGTACATGTAATAAAAAAAAACTCTTCGGTCCCTAAGAGCACATATAATGAATGTAAGTTTAGAAGTTTAATAATTGTACTATTCAAATATAAATTGAATTCACTTTTTGTGGAAAATTTAATTTTGAATATAACATGCATTATATGGAAAAGTATAAAATGATTACTTTAACCATACGAATATAAATACTAAATTAAACGATTAAAAATTGTAATTTTTATTTTTTTATTTTCAGTACTAAAATAAATTTGAAAGTTGAAACGAATCAATGTAATTTTATATTGTTCAGTATTAAGTGTACCTCCTGAACAAGGAGGAGGTACAGCCTCCTCCGAGTGGAAGGCGGTCTCAAAAATATAATGTTTAGAGGTGTAGCCTTTAAAAGTTACTTATTGTGCTGGAAAGGTCATTTTATATATTCAACGACATATTTTATAAATCCAAATAGGCTCCACTAACTCTCTTCATTTAGTCAATCTGATAAGATTGAATGCGGCGTTGACATCCATCATTCATTACACAGCGTCTCTAATGAGGGCGGACAGCGGCGACGTATACAATTAAGTATACAAATAAGAGCAAGATACTCATCTTGCTCTTATTTGTAAATCCACCTTGAGATGCCGTTTTCATTGTTAATTAACTAAAACGGCAGATACCGTTTTAGTTAATGCAGAGTTAAGCTCTCTCTCTGCCTGTCTGTTTGTTTACTTTACGCGCAAGGCGCTTTAAAAACTCCACTCAACTCCATACTCTTCCCTTTTATCACTAATCAAGGCAATATTTAGTTAATCGAGATTATTTATTCAGAGCTCTGTAGGTAAATACCGGCGCGTTTTAACTTCATTTGTTAATAACGACAGTTACGTACAGATTTATTGTTTGTTGAACTTACAACTTGGTGCGTTAGTGTCGAGTTAGAATTGGTTATATGTAGTGTGCCAGTGGAGCACATATCACTTCGCCAATGTCACGTTGTGTGGAGAAAACAACTCATCTGTTATTTACTGACGGTCAATCAGTTCGTCCTGTCATTTTGACATTATCCACGTCATATAAGTTATATTTAAAAAAAGCAAAAATGCATCTTCACGCTTTTTTTCATATAGAGAGGTAGATACAGGGAAACTAAGGAAAAGGTACTCCATTCCCCACTTTTCCTATATTGTTATATGAATGTTTTCTTTAATGGCGAATTTCACTTTAAAATGGTTATTTGAAATCTGACAAAATAGGAAAGCTAAGGCAGTGACTTGACAAAGACATAAAACCCTATATGAGAAATATTTCAATATTGATAGAGCCTAGAAGCAATTGCAATCTTCTCAGAGATCCTAAAAGGCGAAGTAACATAAATCAACTTAGACGCTCGACGCCGTACGGACGGAGTTTTTTCTCCAAAAAATATGCGTAAAATCTTGTTCGGAAAACATTGAACAGAAGGTGTCGCGATGAATTACCAATATTTGGGACAAAGGAAATACCTCCAAAGTCGTGAACGAAACTTATCTTGAAATATGTGGAAAATACTGCGAAAAAAATGACGTAAGAAAACTTGATACAAGTCATCGTGTATTAGTAAAGTTACATTCGTTATGTTACATTATTCCATACGTTATGTTATATATTTTTTCTATTTCCGCCATAGCATCCCACATAGTATAGTAGAGTATGCGGAGAGAACGTAGTGCTAACACTGTATGATGAGTGATGGAACATAATAACATTATTAGAGCTCCGTATAAAAATTGAAGATGGATCTAACTTTAAAAAAATATGACCGTTTATATGACAAGAAACGCGTATTTCGACACTATATAGGGGTTCAAAATTAATAGGGTACTTCAGGTTTACCTAGAAATATGAAATTCGTCTACAGGTATTACTAGTTTAGGGAATCTGAAAACTGTAAATTTCTAGTTAATTTCTAAAAAATAATTTAGCCTTAAAAGGAAGAAAAAAATTGGTATTAAAGCCGCTAGGTCAAGTGAGGTAGTTCAGATGAAAGGGCTCTCTCTGGCTAAGCTAAGCCTGAATTTCAGAAAAAACTCGAGACCTCCAATTTTTTACGGAACCATCGGTGGGCGAGAACGACTCGCGCTTGTTTTCTTTTTAATTTTATACAGTCAGGTCGTTTGTTTTTTTATATCTTTATGCAAGGTTCTTCTACGCTGCTCTATTTAAAAAATGGCGAAACAATTTTTCGGATTAACACAGACAGACAGACAGACGGACGTTTTTTCGTGGTCATGAAGGTTACGTACAATTATTTGTAGCAATATTAAGATTAAATGCATTATATGCATTACGCTGCTCTAATTAAAAAGAAGATTGTTTGTCACTTTACTTGTTTTTTCAGTTTCACGCTGTACCACGCATGTAGCGGGGTAGGCAGAGGGAAACTAGTGTTAAGACACTCCGCGCCTCAATATTTTACTTACACTACAATTTTCTTCTAATCATATACCAGCTTAAAACGGTAGACTTCATTTGATATTAATGGCTGAACTTAAGTTGTTATTAAAAAAAATAACTGTAGTAGTTTATTTACGAATGCAGCCCCGCGAGCCGCACCATACTGCACAGCATCAGATGCACTCTTTTAGCTCCCTCGTAAATCACCGTGTAGTGTAGAGGAGCAGTATCAGCTATCAGCGCTATCAGTGCACTGCGTCACTGCAGCTGCAGTAGCGGGATGCGTCTTCGCGCGAGCCGAGCAGGCTACTGTACTGTTCTCATAGAATATACTCTACATTTTGTTGTCTCATTTTGTTTTTAATTCATTATAATATTTATACTGGCACAAACTTTTAGTTGACATATTTATAAAAAAATCTTGTATTTTGTTAAGTGTTAAGAGCTAAAGCTCTAGGTAAAAGAGTAAAGCTTTTTGATCATTGGCATAATGTAATGCTATAAGTCATTTAATCAAATTAAATTTATTAATTTTTTGGTTTCCGTTTAGAAAGTAGATGTACGTATTTAATTTCAGCTTATACCTGAGGTAAGGGAGAGATAACTAGTGACAGAATCTAAAATGTACATATTTTATATAATGGTGAGATGTAATATCATATAAAATAAAAAAAAATCAAATCAGCTTGGCACTGTATCCCGCACACAGCAGGTTAGGCAAAGGGAGCCTAGTATTAAGACACACCGTTCCCCACTTTTTTATAGAAAATTTTATTCTAAAGAATTGTCTATATTACATTAAAATTGTACGGTGACGATGTTGAGTTACGCCACCTACACGCAATTAGTAACAACGGCAGAAAGTGGGGAAGAGAGTGTCTTAGCACTAATGATAATGATCGCTCCTTCCTAACCCATTATCTGTCTCTATTCTTTTTAATGAATAAATAACGCCAGTGAACGAGCATTTCCGACATTCATTTGATGTCGTGTAAATTCGCTGGTCATTTCCAGCTCTCGTGTTTTAGGTAAAGGAAACCAGATTTTCGAATCACGACATTGATTTTTAGTCTAGATTTTGACGAGTCAGGTTTGGTTTAAAAGGAAATATCCGCTTGAAGTTCTGAAGCATAGAATAATTTGCTTAGAAACTAAACTGAAAATTGATAATCAATTTTGAAATCAATTTATATTGTGATTTAACTCGGTGTTAGACTTGGAGCCTCTTTCAGAAACATTTTTTCAAATTATTTATTCTTACGCCGTGATGTGCAAAAACAAGTTTTTTTCTATATTTATCGTGTTATGATATCATAAACAAGAGACAAGGCGTGTAGCTGTATAATGCAACTTGATTTTATTTAAATGCGCAATAATAATTGTACTCAATAATAAACCGCTATTTAAAAGAAAATTAAGTTAACAGAAATTGTTACACAACTATTTTAGAGTTAAGTTCTCAAGTAAATGTAATATTTAAGATTCATAAAGCAAATCTAAGCGAGCTTCCCAGAATCCAGAACAATACAACTTACATGGTACAATAACGAACGAGCGAGTATAACATCCTCTATCTCGAACCGAGAACTAATGAATAGGAATCTAATTCATTGTATACGGAACTACGAAAATGTAAGAAATAGATACTAAGAGGCGAGAAACGCTGCATATTTGATGTAAATATGGTGTGGACCACAGAAGGATGTAGTTAGGGGCGTAGGAAAGATGGAAGGAGGGAGTAGAAAAATATAAGTAATAGAGGGTAAGGAACGGAGTGTATTAACACTACGTTTCCATATACCCTCTGGTACCTCCCTACCTTGGTACCTGCGGGATACAGTACGATGCTAAAAAACAAATAAAGTAATGAGTTTAGTTTAGTGTTAAATACAACAATTTAATGATATTGTAAGTGGTAGTTGTATGTGGCAGAACCAACTTCGATTACCTCGTCTATGTATGCTTAAAAAAAATAAGTAGCAATTAATAATAAAATAATAATTAATTCCAAAGTCATTTTATAATAACTTAAAACGTGGTGTCAGTTATCGCGTAGTGAAACAGATTGTTAAACTTAGAATACACCCGACCTACGTAGAACTGAGGACTAACTTTTATAAAGCGATCAAAACTTAGTAACATTAAAGCGACGTTATAAATAATGCCTTCAAGACGCCTGAGCTACACCTTTTGAGGATAAACTCTTTAGTCTTCGAGACCAATCAGCTCCAACAATGTGGCGAAAGTTCACTTAGTTTTATAATAGACACTCAATTTGGTAAGCATTTCAAACTTCTAATAGCGTCTTACATATTATGTTATATACCCGACTACGTGGCGTAAAGGAGGGTAATGTATTTATCGATTTATGTACGCCTGTTTCTATGTGGTACTGTAGGGATGTGTTTAATGATAATTACCTTATTTGGTTCGTTGTATCTTGCGAGTGTCGAGAGAGATATTGCGATAATCAAATTTGAAAGTGACAACTTGACGTTATATGTCAAAATAAAGAAATAAATCAAACATCAACTCCTTCTGAAGTTGGATATGCAACAATTTAAATATCTATTATATACATTTAAATTTTACAGGAGTGATAGCTAATATCAAAATCTTTGACAAATCTTTATTTTTTTTTAGCTTCAGTTTTTATCACGAGTCAAAGAGAATGGAGCGCTCAACGCTACGATCTCTACATACCTCTTTCGCCCCGTTCATTCTCATCTACTATACATGCATCATGTATGCCTCCCTGAGTATTCTCGAAGGTCAACCTAGGTCTCTCCATCCTCTCTTACCAATCACTCTTGCTTCGTAAATGTTTTTTGCATTTCGCTAGTACCTGCTATTATCTGTATTCTATGTATCTGTAGAGTCAGTTTAACAGACTCTATATATCCTACGAAGGGATCGCGTTCATCGTTTCATTTTCTGTAATAGTAAATAATCTTCTTATAATATAATCTAATATTAATATTTCTACTTTTAAGAATTCTTTTAATATAATCTAATATTACATTGAAAAATAATTTAAGATAAAACGTGATGCGTTATAAAATAGCGTCAAAGGAAAACCTGTATGAACATTTAATTGTGGTTCCGAGCGACGCGGAGTGACGCTAGTTATAACACATTACTGTGCACGTGTACATACGAATCGTGCAGTTTTCTATTACACGAACTACCTAAGGTTGTACGTAATTATGTATCACAATGACTAATTAGGGCGACGCGGGCGGTGGTGGTGGTGGTAGCGGCGGTGGTGCTGGTGGTGGCCGCGTTTCTTTAATTCGTTATATGTGCTGACATGCAAAAGTGCCAGTTTCTAAAAGGATGGCTTTCAACCTGAACTCACAATGTGGATGGTGGCGTCATTTATCAGCACCTACCCGTTGATAGCTGACACACAAAGTTCATTTTCCTCATTCAACTCTTAAATGTATGTTGGAGGATAATAATACTACACAATGATCGCCGATTTTTGTTATGTTGAAAATATATTTACAAAGACACTAAAAAAAATTTGTAAAAGAAAAATTATGTTGACAGAATGGCACGAAATATCTACAGTACCTGAGGAGATAGGTCAGATTATACGAAAGATTAATACTATCTATATAAAACCCTTCTTAAAACGTAAACTAAAAGTCATTTTTAGTAATTTATAAAATTCTGATTGCGATGTTGGTAGCTTCTATTTACTAGTAAACCTTAGAATTTACTTTCCTTACGGTGTTTTTACAATAGCATAGGTATATCCCAATAAGTACAACGAAAGGTTTCAATTCCACGAGAAAACAAAAGTTAAATAGTGACTAAGAAGAATCACTTCGATTAACAACAAGATGGATAGCTTTTAAGCTTTTAATCTCGATGTATCTTCTCCGTTTTTACTTGTAAAATAAAAAGACAATTAAAATTAAATACTTAATAAAATTAAATTAAACAAATAATATAACACAAAAAGCTATTTATTGCCACATAAGTTATAATTAAATTATTTACAACTTGCTAATATTGAGGATAATAAATTTCAATACAGACATTTCAACTCTAAACAGGGGCTAGTCGTGGCACAAAGGCACAAAGTACGACTGAAATCGACTGCTTGTGGGTTCGATCCCCACTCGAGGAAATTAAATATTTATTTAAAATTTCCATTTCTTCGTTCTGGTGTTGTGCTGGCAAAGTACGGCGTTGAGTTCCGCCACTTAATACGCAATGCCTCCAAATGTGGCGGAAAGTGGGGAATGGAGTTTCTTAACATTAGGTTCTCTCTGCCTACCCTACAGTGAGGTCGTCGTGGTGCAGATGATCAGCTCCTGACAGGGTCTACCGCTGTACCACGACGGCCACTACGACCAAGTATTTAATTATTTTTACGCCACATCAATACATTTAGTGTAATTATATTAAGTGAATAATTCGTACGGCGCCTTCGCAAATGTAGAACTCGTTCCTTTAAACATGCAATCTTATCCAGATCTCGGTATAACATTAAAAATATGTAATCATTACCAATATGCAGTACACTGCGCGACTTGCTTTAGGAGACAAACTTCGACTTTACAAAAGACGCAATGGTAAATAAATAACGAATACATATAAATTTTTGTATATTGTTGGGCGTAAGTAGGAAACTGATGCATAAAATCGTATTTTTATGAACGCTGTAAGTTATAATGTTCATTTTATTTCCGTGAATAGGAACGTAATAATATAAGTTTTGAGAGCTTTCAGAGCTTTCTTTCTTTTGTACTATTGTAGCTTATTTTTTAATATGTAAATATTAAATTTAACTAAAACTTAGCACTTTATCTTTAGTACTTCAGTTCTATAGTTACAACGTCAGTGTCCAGTTTCCATCATCAGACGAAGCTTGAGGTCACTCTTCGCTTCTTCATAATATAATGCTCACAAGACCCTTTTGTTGGAAGCGCTATTCTCGGAAACTATTAGTTCAATTTGGAAAAATAATTTAGTGTTTGATAGTAGCACTTAATGAGAAAGCATATAGGTTATATTGCATCACGTGTAATGTAACCTAACGACTGTACCAGCGGTCAGACCTACATTTTATATACAACCTGGCTATTTGCAATTTGACTACGAGAACGAAGCCGTTAGGTTGGACTTATACAGAATTAGGTGGAAAGTGGGGAACGGAGTGTCTTTACACTAGTCTCCCTCCGCCCACCCAGTTACTTGCGGGATACAACGTGAAGCTTTAATAATAATTATTATGATGTTCCCGAGGTGGATGTCGTAGCGTCGGTATAAGCGGTAGAGCTTGTCTTGCGCCTTAACCTCAAAATGATATATCACGATTTTATATTTAGTGCACGTGAGGTGCTTTATAGGAATGTAGATATAATGGCGGATAAGCTGCTACTTTTTATTAATTAATTATAAGAGTCAGTTGTAATAGTTTTTGCGCTCAAATATTATATTCAAAGAGAGCGATATTCTAGTGAAGTTATTAATACAGAAATACTATTAGAAATACAATTTCAGTGTATCCAGCACAAAACAATTCAGCTAAAGTTCGAAACAAATAAAATACTTAATATACTTTCACCGAATAATCTTGGCCATTTCAATTAAATTATTAGGTCACAAACGCGTTGTGAATTCACCTAACGGAATTCCCAAAGATTTGTATAATGACGTAACATAACGCCGGGAACCCGCGCGCTCTTGAGCATTTAATAAAAATTCTTGTCCATTCCATATATTCCGCTGTGGAACAATTGAAACATACCTCGTATTGTTTTCCCGGTATTAGTGTTCGCGTAATAAACATTTGTGCGGTGTGCCAGCTCGGCGCCGGTGCTCGTGCCGGGCGAGCACCGCCGGCTAATGGGAATAGAGGGTCGGATAGATTATTTTGTATACGATTACAATATAAGCTAGGAGATTCAATTAACTCGCGGAGAATTATGCAACGCCACTGCCTACAGTGGACTCAGTGCGAGCGGAGGACAGTACAGTATATCTGCGGCGAATAAACAGATAGTCGTGTGTTTCATTATGTGGGATGAGGATGATGTTTATATGAATGTAGACACGCCCACTTTCTAATATCTGTTTAGTTGCTCTTTACGACAGTACTTAAAGATTGTTGAAAGTCATTTCTATATACATTCACATTATATAGTAAATTTAAATATCATATATTAATTATATTTTATTTATATTATTTGGATTATGTATAAATAATAAAAATGAGACGCCGTGGCGCATCAGTACAGCTTCTGACTGAAATCCAGCCCTGGCCTCAACTCTAAGTTACCACTGTTTAATCCATATGCGCAATACAACGTGAAGCTAAAAATAATAAATCAAATATAAATTATAGCATATACAGCGTACAGCGAGCGGACGTCGTCGAGCGCACGCCCGATGTGACACAAAGCTAACTTTAATTAACTTCTAATGACCTAATGACCCCGCACCGACCGCCCCGGCACTGCCCGTGACAGATCCCGGACAAACTACTTCCGCTAGTTAACTTTACTTGCTGGACCAAATGCAGTATTGGTTTAAAGATACTTTTCTCCCCACCAACGCATCCTTGTGTCCTTTTTGTATTCTATATGAAATTTTATAGTTTATTTTATATTTAATTATTTATAGTATCAGCGCTTGCTACAAAGTTTATCACTTTGACCTAAATATGCTAATCAAATGTCATATGAATATTATGTCATTAAAAGTTGTATCAAAACAGGTTTATGGTTAATTTACGTGTAATATAGTACTTACACACAAGTACTTTGGAAGTATCTTCTGGAAGGCTAATAAGGCGCACCGAGGCGAGGCCACGAGGCCATTGAGACAAGTTCCAAAGTCCCACATAACGCCTGTCCGGAGTTCCCTCATCCACTGTACGACGAAGCCGTTCCGTTTAACGCTCACACCCACTTAACAGGTTGCTAAACTTTCAGTTCAACTCGCTTTATTAGAGCCCCTATAAAGTTAGTTTTGTTTATTATAACTGTTTGTTATGATGGCAGGACGCCGTGCTTGATGTAAGTAAGTGGATAGACAGAACCGAAATATGTATGAACATAGCGGACTCATATCGCTTCTTGTAAAGAATGACTAAGCCATATATTTTTATTGGACAATGTCTAAAAAATACCCCCAATAATAATTATATGACATGAAAGAACTCTTTTTAAGTGTGAGGACTCTTGCACGAAGAGTTTTATACCATTCTATTTCGTACATCTATAAGAACGAGTCCAAAAATCACCTTAATTCTATGGGGAGATAAAAATGTATTAAATGTATAAGTGTAAGCAAGAGCGAGTTAGTGTAAGACAAAAATATAAATGTATTGTCTGCTTGAATTTGGTGCAGATTTCACATCAGTGACCTAACTTAATAAATCTGGTCATATATTACACTAATCCACGGAATTAAGAAGACATTGTGTCTTGAGTGGCGGAACTAAGCGCTGCACTTTGCCTCGACACCAGAGCGAATTGTTTCCTCGAGTGGGAATTGAACCCATAATCGAATCTGTAAAAATTATCTAAACTTAAAAGTCCACATATTGGTTGCTTTTGGGTTATTGGTTACACAGGAGTGGGAGTGTAGAGAACTCACATCCTCCAGCTTAGCATGACCGGTTAACTATGAAACCAACCACGGATGGTACAAGAATATTAATCCTTAAATAATTAATTCTTCACTTCACATTAATAATAATACTCTTGAATGACAGAAAGCATTAACAATTTTTCTTTGAACATAGACAATTTAAAAATAAGTAGATATAACGAGAGCTCGCGACCTCCCAGAGGCACCCTTGCGAGTTCTTAACTTCACTATCGTCAAAGGACGTCAGGCCCTCCTGCGCCTTTGTACTGTAGATAAAATAAGTGACCCTTCGCGTTAAATAGCGAATTTTGACATTCTCTTTTTACTTTGAGTGCGGGTTAAGAAAGATACAAGCAAGCGCCGACCCGCCCTTATCAGGCACTTCTGCGACCTTTGAAACTCAGTTAAAATAGCTGTATTGTTGCCCGAATATCAATTTACATATTCGCTTGTATGAAAATTATTATATAATATTATGTTTTCATCTGTGATGTATAAAATGAGTGTTATTTTTATTTTATAAATGTACAATATTTGAAATCGTCGAATGAACGTAAAGCTATTCGGCTAATAGTTATTCAAATGACATTTCTGTATAGTAAAAATGACTTTATAAGATAGCGACCCAAACGCGACTTCGGCCGTTTCAATTTATTGTTACATGTTAGCTAAATTTTACAAAATCTTGACATAAATTGCATGTTATGTGTCTATTTATGTATAATTTATATTACTGTAAAGTGTCATTTAAATATTTTACGTACGTTTTGCATGAAAGTTAACATTCATCCTCACAAACGCAATGCCTCCAGAATTCAACGTGTAGGTTCCTTCTGCCTACTCTGTTGTGTACGGCGTGACGCTAAAAAAATAAACATAAAATCGGTTAATAAAGTGTAGTAGAGTATATTGGAGTGTATAGTGTAGTGTATATTCTGCAAACCCAATATGCATTAATTTTTGATCTGATTATAAATCAAAAACAGCCACAAACCTCGCCCCGGGAAAGTATTTAAAGCGCTTATATTGCTAATTCGTTTTTTCATAAAATATAAATTCTGATTAAAAATATCAGCACTACTATCGGTTTATTCATAACACGAGAGGCTTAAATCAACCGATTTTAGTTAAAAGAAAGGACTTTATATAAAAAATTTTCTTCTAAAATTATCTGAGCTTAAACAAATACTTAAATCCTATTACTTTAAATTTATAAAATACTTGAAAAAAAAACAAAAAAAGTTTTTAAAAATGAATTATTTACTCTTTATATTTTAAAGCAATATTTTTTTTATGTAAACGGTATATTGTAATTAATCAACATATACATATATCACAGCCTTACCTACACCATTACTACTGTAGCTACCCTTGACGACGGTCACTTGAAGCAGTCCCCGTCATGGTGATGGTGACGGGAATTTATAAAAAAAAGTATTCATGCAAGTGGGGAAAGCCCCACTTTCCAATACATTACTTATTGAATGGCGGAGCTCAATGCCGCGCCAATATAATTTAAATATAATAATTTCCGTGAAGGGGAACCGAATCCACAGTCAACGCGTTACAGTCCGAAGCTATCCCCGTATTAATACCCAGTTTGACTATTTCTTGAACTACCAAAGTATTTTCCGATGCAGAAGTCGTTTTGCGAATCGAATGCGGCAGATTGGATTTCAATTTTAATAAGCACTTAAACTAAATATATATTTGTAGAGCAAGTTTCATTTGGAGCTTTACAATGATAAAGGCTTACGTGAAAGGGATTTATCAAAGCCGCCGAAAACGAGCTGAATACGGTCACAGCTGCCTGACCTGACTGATGCGACGAGATGAGCGACGCTGTGACGTCTGCGTCGCCTCGTCCCAGTGGTCCCAGTAGTCTCAGTGGTCCCTTTACATATAGGTTACTGTATCATTTCATATACAAGTACGTTTTGAGATTGACTGAGTGTAAGTAAATATGTTTATATGATTGTTGTGAATAACGTTAAATATTAATTATATTTAAACTAAATAATAGGTCGCTACTAGGTATATCTTTGCTAGAATGTTGAGGCCAGTTGTGGAGCAGAGGCTTAAAGGATGACTGTACGCGACTGGTTGTGGGTTCGATCTCTATTCAAGGAAATGAAATATATACTTAAATTAATTAATTTAATATAATTTACTCAAATTTGTATTTTCATTTCTTCGCTCTGGTGCCGAGGCGATTGAATTCCGCCACTTAACACGCAGTGCCTCCAGAATTCGCGGAGAGTGGAGAACGGTGTTTTTTGACGCTAGGTTCCCTCTGCCTTTCCTGCTGTGTGCGGGATACAGCGTATTCTTTTTTCCTGCTATATTTTTCTCTAAATTTAATATTAGAAATATTGTCATAATTAGTATTATTTCATGTTTATTTTTGTGTAATTTACTCGTTTGAAATAACATGATATAGCATTAAAATTAGCCAAAGAGTATAATTTTATAATATTTAATATATTTAAGTCTGTTCTTTCACCAAATTATACATAAAGTAAACTAGAATATATAGTATGAGCTATTCAAATATACAACAGTACCTTAGTGCGGAGAGCTTTGCAAGTTATTTAAGAAACTAATCGGAGTGAATCGCCGTGTAATGTCGTTGTAGCCCCTTTAAAGCGGACAGCGTGTAGCGTCGTAGCGTCGCAGCAGTGCCGTAGCGTCGTCGTAGCATCCTAGTAGCAATACCGTAGCGGCGCCGTTATCATACTATTCTGTTTCAATTACGTTGCACGACTGAATTTTACATCCAGAAAGTAGATATTGAGAATGGACTATTGAAGTAAATGTTTAACAATTGCTTATCTTTTAGAAATTATTAAATATGTGTTTTGATATTTTTCATTTTAATTTTTTGTCTTCTTTTATAACGGTTTCATTCTTTTTAACAAAGTTTATTCGGCTTTTTATTATTACACCACTGTGGCACAGTGGCACAGCGTCTGTTAAGGCGTTTATTACGGGTAGGCTCTGGTGTCGAGGCTAAGCACGGCGTTGGGTTCTGCCACTCAACACGCAAGGGCTCCAGAATTCGACAGAAAGTGGGTAACGGAGTGTCTTAACACTAGATTCCCTCTGCCTACCCTGCTGTGTGAGGGATATAACGTGAAGCTGATCCCTACTCGCAGTAATGTTTAGTTTCATTTCTTCACGTTTGTAAGAAGAACGTTCATTGCCTTCAGCCACTCAATATAAATTGTCTCTAAAGGGTCCGGAAAATGACGACCAAAGTGCTTTGAGATTTAATTCTCTCTGGCGACCCTGCAATATCGCTGGATAAGGGTTCATTGTGGGTTCGATTCCCACTCGAGGATATTTAATATTTTCATTTCTTTACTTTGTAACGAGGTAAAGTGCGCCGTTGAGTTTGGCCACTCGACGGCGCACTAAAGTTAAAAACGAATATTTAATAAATCTTAAATCTAGATAATTTACATATGCAATGATTGATATCGTCCAGAATGCACCACACCGCTTGTCCGCATCGTTGCGCGTGGACGCCGCCAGCTCCAGTTGCTACTTCCCGTACACTTAAATATTTGAATTTTGAATGAAAAATATAATTTAATTATTAATTAGTGTAATATAAGAATGTAGATATGTATTATATGAATATACTTTGAATATATTTGACGTCCAAGGCGATGACGATTGGGAGTTACAAGTAAAGAGACGGATAAGTAGAGATAATTGACAAGAAATCACGCAGACTCACCGACACAATGCGAGATCGGCAATGGATCTCTAACGGTTATCACGATCAATACATGAACTATGCATAGTCCTTAATAAAATAAGTGAGTTATTGGACTATCTATAAACGCTTTCAATGTAACTCAATAGATCGAGTTCCAAGATTACAACCTCCTTCATTGGCCAGTCAAGTCACGATTGTCCCACAACGACCTTAAGTGACAATTAAAAAAACCATATCCAACTACAATCCTACATAATCATAAACCACTAAACGACCTTTAGTTTAAGGACCAGATCGTATATAATACGTTTAATGAATACCGTCCTCGTCGTCAGAATCTGCAGTAATAAGATAATGTACAGCGCGAGTGCGGAGAGAGAGAGAGATCTCTCGAGAGAGAGGCGGCTCCGGGCTTACGGGATGGGATTTATAAAAGCGGCTTTATTTTAATCTCCTCACTTATTAATAACGAATATTTAACGCTATTTGAATAACCTATGTTTAAGGTACATCTTATCTTGTAATATTATATGAAAACAACCCTATTTTCACGTCGTTATATGGATAAATGAATCCTTTGAATACATTTTAGAGAGCAACCTAAAATGTACTTTTGACAGAAATTCTTATATTCTTATATAAGTAAGGGAGATTAAAACATGATGCTAAGAGATTTAATAATAATCCAACAAAATGGCTACAACAGAAATGGCTTGATTTGAAAGTTACTTGTAATATAAGAAACAAAAACGGAAAAGTGGAAAATAAAAAAATCTTTTTAAAACCAAACTTGTTTTATTATTTTGTTTAAATTAATATTCTACTTATAATAATGTCTTAGAAACAAATACAGAAAATAGTTTAGTAAAAATCTTGCAGATCACTGTAGTTGCACTGAGAAAAAGTCTTAATTCATACAGACGAGTAAACAAAGATTGCAGGTTCAATATGACTATTTTTTTTATATTTAGAGCAGCTCCACTCTTACTATTGCCGCAAAGAGGATAAAAAAAATTGTAACATAATCTATATATATAGTGAACAAATTTAAACAAATCAAAGTTTATACAGCGAGTGCACAATAGATCACGCGGCTTTATGAGGCTTGTGTTGCAGTTACAGGCGCTGAAGTTAGAGCAAAGGCGTGACAGTGATGTATGGCGGGACACGTGACGCGACTCCTCTCCACTCCACTGACGTCGACGTCGACGACGACGTCTGATAATGGAAAGGATATTCAAGAAACCTACACTTCTACTGTCGTTTGTATTCAAATAGACCTTCAAGCTTACATTCGAAGTCAAATCATCTATTGTCAAAAAAGAAGGAGAGGTATATAATATTTAGGAAATATTATTTAAAAGAATATTCAAATGCTTAACATATTCCAAGCTCATTATAATTTACAGATATTGCAATTAAATTAAAAAGATAAATATATTTAATAAAATCAAAAAAAAACATTTTTTTTGTTTAAGTACAAGTTGTTTGAGGCCAGTCGTGGCGCAGTGGCACAAAGTGTGACTGTAAAACAGACTGGTTG
>DWAO01002273.1:0-16390 GCA_018230605.1 Heliconius congener | reverse complement strand
AGGCCGACGTAACGCTTTCTAAGCGGGAAAATGAAAGTAGATTAAATGTATATAAACATTACCTCGAGTGGGAATGTAAGTCTAATATAAAGAGATCAAAATAAATTCCTAATATATGCAGCATCACGCTGTATCTCGCATATGGTATGGTGGGTAGAGAGAACTCACTGTTAAGTTCCTCCTTGGGTAACTTTTCGTTTTGTATTCGCATCATATATATGCAATTTTTTCATTATGATTTATTTATTTAGTTTTACACTGTATTCCTCATATGTAGCGGGGTAGACAGATCGAACCTCGTGTTAAGCGCCTTGGTAATACCAATTATCATCTCTGTAGTGACATTTTTACAAATTTCCGCTACACAAAGAATCCTTAAAGGTTAAAAATAAGGCTGTTAATTAAATAACGTTGTGTCTTATCTCTCTAGGTTCCGTCTACCTTTCTAGCATAATGTAGGTATATATTTAATATCAGTTTTATACAAACATCCATTAGGTATTAACTTAACTAGTTTTTTTATCAATTTAATGCTTAAATTCAGTCCATAAATTTAAAACTGGATATTGTGTTGAATTAAACATTCCGCTGTTCGAAATGTACAAATTATATTAATTATGTATACATATATTTTGATATTTTGATACTATGGTAAGAGCGGTAAGAAAGGCACGGAGAGACCTCGGTTGATCTTGACCTTCGAAAATAAAGTATAAAAAATATTGGAGGAAAGTCACGTAAAAAGCATGAGGACCTCCCGGTATGAAGAGGTTAATAACAGTCGACGAGGCGAAAGAGTTGCGTAGGGACCGTAGCGCTTGGGACTTCGTTCTCTCTGATTACTCTGCTAGTGACGAAACTAAGCTAAGTTATTATGGTATTATTACCTTGATTTTACTAATATTACCATGGTGATATTATCACCATTATTAATGACTGAACATCTCTTTATGGGTCCTAGTCCTCTCCAATGTTTTACTCTGTTCCTTCTTTATCACAGCGGCGGTTTTCTAAGTTTTAAATCTTTGAGTCTCAAGCAGTCCTGCGTTTGCTGTAAGTTTTCTATTTAAGCAGATTATATAATGCTAGGATCTTTGATCGTTAAGTTTATGGTTGTAATTCGTGTCCCCAAAAATAATTAAATATTGGGGATTTACGAATTGACTGATCTCAAAATGTAAACGAAGACATTTTTCATCCCCATTGGGGATCTTGATCTTGAATCTTGCATTCAATTAAATTTATTTTCAGATAACAAGATTAAGATGGAAGCTTCTAAGATCAGTATTGAGCCAAGAAACAGCATTTTTCGATACAAATACTACAATGAACTTTGCATCTGCACTTACAGAGTAAGTACCTGACAGTACACCAGTGGTAACAAGTAAAAAATATTTCTTAAGTATATGTTTACCTGAATGTAATATGTATATGTAATTAAAAAAAATACTTTAAATTAAGCAAATAAAAATAAACCAAATTCCTTTTCTTTCAGAGATATAGATAAACTAAAAATGGGTGTCGGCCAGCACGTGGCGATGGCATCGTATCTAATTGGCAGCGTGTTCACAGCATCCGCTGTAGCTCTGGCACATGGCTGGCAGTTAACTATGGCAGGACTGGCGGTTGTGCCAATCGCATTGTTTGTAGCTGCTACCGTTGCTAAGGTAAGAAAAACAAAAAACAGAGAATATAAAATATACAGTACGGACCAAGAGTCGTGACCGGCCTGAAGTTAGCCATAGACGGGTCGCGCATTTACAGTCGCACCCCTACGCCACGATTGGTTATATTGTTTTAATATTCTATATTTAAGTAATGTCAAATTGTTACCAGAATCAAACGCGTTGTTCAGCGGACGAAGTGGTATCATACGGAACAGCTGGTCGTATTGTGGAGCAAGCGCTGTCTGCCATACGGACGGTCAGAGCCTACGCTGGAGAATATGTGGAGGTTGAGAAGTAAGTGCTAGGTATTATATAGTGAATTCGTAATAAAAGAAAAAATCTTTTTTGGATATCATATAAAAATTTTAATGTTACGGGACTCACACTCGCTTAAATATGTTACACTTTTTTATTATTAGTTATATATGTGTACCAAGAAGTGCGGGTACAAGTTCCATTAAATTTTCTGTTGATTTTCAATTTTTTTTTTACAAAACTAATTTTTGTATAACCTTCCAGATACTCAGAAGCCCTGATAAGTGCGATAGACGCGGCTAAGCGCCGCTGCGCATGGTCTGGAGCAGGCGCAGGTCTAGGATGGCTGTTGACATACAGCTTAAACGCAATAGTATTTGCTTACGGCACGGCGTTGGTCGTCAGCGACATGTCTATAGACATTGAGGAGCGGGTATATGATCCGGGTGTGCTTGTTACGGTAAGCTTACTGGAAGCTTTATAAGCTTACAAGCTGTAAATGGGATATTTGTGGGTGCGATTCCCACTCAGGGGAAAGAATAACAGTTACATGCTGTGCCGTTAAATAATGTAATAAATAATAACCTCTTTTATAAATTTCCAGGTACTCTTCTGTTCGTTCATGGCAGCACAGAACATAGCAATGTGTAATCCTCATTTGGAAATCTTCTCCACTGCGAGAGGAGCAGCTAAATCACTCTTCAAGCTACTAGAGAGAACGTCCAAAATCAATGCGTTGACCGACTCCGGAATCAAACCTGAGAAGTTTAGAGGGGATATAGTGTTTGAAAATTTGTATTTCAATTATCCTTCTAGGCCTGATGTTAAGGTTGGTATGAAAAAAATATTATTTTGTGTCGCTATGAGACAGTAGAGACGCAGGCAGCACGCGACGGTGTCCCATGGGGGGAGTAAAGTGTTTTCATTACCTCGCTTTGGCTAGACATAGCGCGGCGCTTGACTTCCGCTCATATGGCAATGTATCGAAAATCGGACGTGGGAAACGAAATGTAATGTAACACTATATTCCCTTCACCCGTCCTCCATCCCCGCTATATGTAAAGTTACTTGAGAGATGGAATGAAAATAATTCAATCCCATAAGTGTAAATTGAATCCATAATCGCTATGTTTACAGTCGCCGTGACCTCATGCCACGACTGCCTTAAAAAAAAAACATTATTGATTAATCTTCTTACGTTCTAGGTTCTTAGAGGCCTTACTCTTCGTATCAACGCAGGAGAGACGGTGGCCCTAGTGGGAGAGTCCGGGTGCGGGAAGTCGACGTTACTGCAATTATTACAGAGGGCTTACGAACCGGACAGCGGAAACATTACAGTTGATGGCGAGAAGTTGAATAGTTTACATTTGCATCATTTTAGACGGAGTATTGGTAGGTAGCTTTTTGGTTCTAGTAAGAATGTATGGTAACAAATCATAGATTTTTGAAGTATTATAAGTAAATAAATATTTTTTTAATATTTTTATTAAGACAAAACACGATGATAAGATCCGCCAATCAACGCAAGCTCGAAAATTATGTGGTCCTTGAGGAACGACCTGTTTACTCGCACTACTATCCCTCTGCCTACTTATAATAACTTATAATAGATTTATTTTTAATTATAGTTTTATCAAACTCTTTTGATTTGCATATTTACTTCTTCTAAAAAAATGATCTTGTGTTCAATAAGTACCTGTCATGTCGACATCAGCGAGAAAGTCAAGAACGGAAAGTCAAGAAATGAAATGGTCCTAAACTCTTTCTTCACTCTGCAGTGCGCTATATGCAAGATACAGCGTGAAACTGAAGTAAAAAGCTTTTAATAATATATTTTTTAATTATTTCAGGTGTAGTAGGCCAGGAGCCAGTACTCTTCAGCGGCACTATAAGAGAAAATATCACGTTAGGAGTCGATAATGCAACCGAACAAGAAATCATAGAGGCAGCCAAAACCGCTCATGCCCATCAGTTTATTATTAAACTAGCTAACGTAAGTATGCGACAAAGGCTTAAGTTCCGCGATTCATAGTTTAAAAGCAACATTTTATATTTTATAAAAATTACTATTGAATAGTTTTCGTAAAATACTTCTTTGAATTGATTTCTCCGCTCTTGTGACGACCAAATACATTGTTGAGGCTGTATCTCGCACATTGCATTGTAAGCAGAGGGAATCTGGGATCTAAGTGTTAAGACACTCCATTCTCAATTATAACACTTTTATTCCCCACACTCCGCCGAATACTTGAGGTATTACGTGTTGAGTGGTGGAACTCAAGACCAAAAAAAATAACTTCAAACCAATAGTGATGTTAACCACATAAATTCTTTAGCTTTATAATATTAATATTGATTATTTTTGTTCTATACAATAGGGCTACGACACTGTACTAGGAGAAAAAGGGGCTCAGCTGTCAGGCGGCCAGAAACAAAGGGTCGCTATAGCGAGATCTCTATTGAGGAAACCAGCAGTTTTACTTTTGGACGAACCGACCTCTGCTTTGGACCCCGCTGCCGAGAAACAGGTATTTAATCTTTAATATGAATTCTAGCGTAAATGGGGATCGATTACCACCTGGGTTGATTTTCCGCTCTGGTTAAAGTACGGCGTTAGATTCCGCCAATAGTCACGATGACGGTGCTTTTAAATGAGTCGAAAATAGAAAAATGATAATCCGAATTTTGCATTCGCTTTGATGGTGAAAAGAGTGAATTTACGAGTACTATAGAGACGAAACAATAAGCGTGGAACGGTGAAATAAAAAATATGTAATATGTTTATAGCTTAGCTATCAAAAATGCAATAATATTTAAGACTCTAGAAAAAAGACTAAGTGCGACGTTGAGCTCCGCCATGCAACACGCAGTGTTTCAAAAAATTGGGCGGTGCGTGGGGAACACAATCAAAACGTGATCTTAGCACTAGGTACCCTCTGTGCACCCTGCTGCACGGAAAGAAAACCGTATTTTAACCAGTTCATGCGTTTCTTGTCAATTAATCAAAATGTATAAATATTATATCTATAATACTTACTTATTACACCTATTAATAGTTATTTTTAAATTATATATATTTTGTGTAGGTTCAAGCCGCGCTAGATGCCGCCAGCGTGGGGAGAACTACTCTAGTTGTGTCTCATAGGTAAGTTTTACCGTACCAGACAAACAACACCTAGAAACATTGATTACTGTTTAATAGACATTTTTTTAATCAGCTTCACGCTGTATCCCGCACACCGCAGCGTATGCAGAGGGAAGCTAGTGTAAGACACTCCGTTCCACACTTTCTGTCGGATTCTGGAGGCATTGCGTGTTGAGTGGCAGAACTCAACGCCGCGCTTTTCCCTCAACACCAGAGCGAAGAAATATAAATATAAATTTAAGTAAATATTTCATCTTCTCGAGTGGAGATCGAACCCAGAACCAGTCGGTTTTATAGTTACACCTTGTGCCGCTGCACCACGACTGGCCTCTACACATGTTTATCAATTAAATCGACATTAAATTGATAAAAATGTGTGTGTATATATATATGCGCGCTATGTATTGTTAGCAGGGTGAGGAACCCACAACCGTTTATCGTGACAATATATAAGTATAATTTCATATAGTTTTATAGCATTTTCAACACTTTTTTATTGTTTCCAGACTGTCAACAATAGTAAACGCGTCTCGCATAGTATATATAGAACAGGGTTCGGTTCTCGAACAGGGCACGCACCAACAACTGGTGGAAAGGAAGGGAGCTTATTGGAGGCTGCTGCAAGACGATTTAACTCATAGGTAAGAAAATTGATGAATTCAAAAAAGTATTTAGCTTCACGATGCATCCCGCATATATGGAGGCAGAACCCAATATCGCACCATTTTTTTATGGAAAAGACACGGCAAACGAGCGTTCAGGTCACCTAATGGTAATTGATTACCGCCGCCCACGCCCCCGGCATAAGGCCACTACTTCACGCCGATTTTAAATGCCGGGTAATGATCCAGTCGAGTCTGCCCATGCGTGTTGCCATTGCTGGCAACGTGACTCTACCACACGTACTTTAGTCGCCTCTTACAACACCACCAGTACCAGGATGATCCTATTCTAGGCCGGGATCACACGGTGAAATACCTTTGCCTTTGCCTTTTGGCCTGAATCCACAACCGTCACGTTCACAGTCACAGGCCGCTACCCCACGACGGCCTTAATTATGTGAGTGTCTTAACACTACATTATCTTTACCTACCGCATTAAAAACGTAAAATGCTTGAAATTACAAAAAAATATATTTATTATGATTATTGCAGGAGCATGTCTACTACAGTACCAGAATCAGAAAATGAAGATGATGAAGTAGTGGAAAGTGAAGCCACGGACAAGTTACGACGAGTACGACGAAACAGCAGTATATGCTCTAGAGGTAAACTCCTTATGTACATACATATACGTATGTGTCTTAAGTTTAAACTTATTGTTATAATTAAATAAAAAAATATTTACATAAACTGTATAGCTTTTGTGTTATTACTAAAAAGTTTTATCTAAATCCGTTCAGTAGTTTTAGCGTGAAAGTGGAACAAACATCCGTCGTCAAGATTTTTTTCATTTAAAATAAAATAGAATGTACAAATCTGAGGATTGTCCTTTATTATTGTATTAGAAAATTGTATTTGTGACAATTTAGATAAGATTTTTATCATTTATAAATACATATTATAGAATCTTATAATTGTTTGTATTCCGCGATATATTAGGATATTCCACTGAGGCACGATGATGATTTCAGAATCTTTCGTGAGAGACAGTTTCGTGAGAGGCAGTAGGAGGCTCGGCTCTATGCAGACTCCAGTACATGCACCAACAGTTGTAGAAGAGGTAAGATATTTTTATGTTTTTGTTATTTCATTACTACTAGATTTTATTCACATCATTATGTGTTTAGAAACATGGTAACACTTACTCGTTGTGTCCAGGTGGCCTAGGTGGTCCGTGCCCACCCCAGAAATGTCTGGAGTCCATCTCAGAAAATATTGTAATGTTAGCCTGAAAATATTTTTAGTGGAAAATATTTTACGTTTGCTCTTGGGTACAGTGGGTCATATCGAAATCTTATTAACTCTCTAACTTATCCCGAAAAATTAAATATGTAAAACAAAAATATTTTTACAATGTTGACGATGATGAGGATATAAATGGAATAGATAGATAATGCTTTAATTCCATTATTGTAGGAACCAGAACAACTTCCCGAAGAGAAGGAACTAGATGTCTCCACCTGGCAACTCCTGAAGCTGAACAGCAAGGAGTGGCCCCTGTTAGTTGGTGGTGGGGTCGCTTCTTTGATCATTGGTGCCACTATGCCTGTGTTTGCTTTGCTATTCTCTAAGTTGTATGGGGTAAGTTACTCTTTTTTTGTTGGATAAAATTATGGTATTCTTTTTATTTTAATAATATTAGAAAAACCGTCGAGGTATAGCTACACGGTGTCTGGCTGTAAGTGCGTGGGTTCGATTTTCATTTTAATGAATTGTTTACATTTTCCCACTCTGTCAAGAGAAAGCGTGGCATTGAGTTCCGCCACTCAACACGCACTGCTTTCAGAAATCGGCTGAAAGTGAGGAGTGTCTTAATACTAGGCCTTAATCCCTCTGCTCCTCTTCTCCCCTGCAATGTGAACATAACTAAACTAAATCATCCATTTCAGATGTTCTCATGGCCGGATCATGAACAAATATTGCACTATTCGCAATTCTACGCGGGTATGTTTGCCCTGGCCGCCCTCACCAGTGGTGTAGTCACTTTCCTGCAAGCCTGGCTGTTTGGACTGGCTGGTACTAAACTGACAAACAGATTGAGAGTGATGACGTTCCAGAATTATTTGGTGCAGGTGAGTGTATTTTTTTATATATTTTATTGTAATTGTTATTTTTTTGTTATGACTTATTTTAGTTATGGTAAATGTTGATATTTATTCCCAGACATTTCCCGCTCTGGTAGTCCAACCGCGGTTTTAAGATCCGCAACTCAACACGCGATGTATCGATAATTCGTCGGAAACTGGGAACAGAGTGTCTTATTATACTATGTTCTCTCTGCCTACTTGCAGATGAACAAGAATATATGATAATGGCCACTAGGCTTACCAGATGTATAAAGCATAATAAAATAAACATTTTATACTTTATTATTTCTCTCATCACTTATGGAGATGATAAGAAACTTTGTAATGTCATTTTTAGAAAGGTATAAGCATTTGAACTCGCGCCTATTGGAAACCACCCAAGCGCTCTGACCGCTAAGCCATACGTTCTCATTAATCAACATCCTATACAACGTTATTACGAGCCTTTACAACGTAATTTTTAAATATAATATTTCTAAGTAAGAATGATCCTTTGTTAAGAGGGTTAAAATAGTTCAATAGTTAGCAGTGTAGATCCAAACTTTGACAATTATTTATTAATCTTTTTAGGAACAAGGTTGGTTCGATATACCAATTAATTCAGTGGGCGCGTTGTGTGCGAGACTGTCCTCGGACTGTGCCGCTGTACAGGGTGCTACAGGTATGTATACAAACAATAAAGTCCGACCAATACGTAATATCTATAAAATGAACGAAGAGATCAATGAGTCAACTTTACACCGCATTGACTGTAAACGCGACTGGTTCGGTTTGGTTGTGGAAGGAAATGAAATATTTATTTAAACTTATATTTTCATTTCTTCTCTCTGATGTCGAGGCAAAGCGCGGCATAGAGTTCTGTCACTCAATACGCAATACCTCCAGAATCAGCGGAAAGTGGGGAACGGAGTATCTTAACACTAGGTTCTGTCTGCCTACCCTGCTGTGTGCGAGATACAGCGTGAAGCTGATTTAATTTAATTTTATTCAGTATTTATTTCGAATATCCTGTTGGCAGTAAACTTATAAAAAAATCTCATAACGTAACAATTTAAATAATAAAATATCAAAAGTTAACTTTTTGACCAAAATAAAACAAAATTATTTGCCTGTAATTTTTCAACATTTATTGTAATTTAACATCATTTAACTCATAATTTACTCGAGTTTATCCTAATTTACTCATCATTTTCTAACATTTACCTAAAACTGCCTGTAATTGTCTTAATTTACCATAATTTACCCTCACAGGTACTCGTCTAGGCACAATGCTACAAGGCATCAGCACTATGTTGTTGGGGGTCGGTCTCGCGATGGCGTACTCTTGGAAGATGACGCTCGTCAGCCTTCTGAGTGTACCTTGTGTAAGTTTTATTAAAAAATGGCTTCTAATTAAAATTTGGAATTGATCAAAAATAAGAATATTTTGAATTGCATCCTTTATCCAAATAGCATTACACTCTAATATATTATGTTATTTGTGTTTATTAGTAAACACAAATAAAACTAAAAATACTTCGCCATGTCATAAATTGGATTAACCTGTAGCATCAAGTAGTACGCTACTACATACTAGATTTTCTGCGCAAAAAGAAAACAAATCTAATGCTAAATTTTAAAAAATCTTAAAGGCTATGCAAATATGTATAATATTTGATTCATATTTATTCAGGTTATTGGAGGTATATGCTTAGAAGGTTGGATCACTAAGAAATCTGAAGTAAAAGAGCGACGCGCTATCGAGAGCGCCTCGCGACTTGCTACCGAAGCGGTGTTAAATGTACGCACTGTACACAGCTTGGGTAAATATTTTTATTCTAATAAAAATTAAGTTAAATATTATTATTAAAAATAGTTATTGTTAATACTAATCTGTAAGTTATGAATAAATCGCCAAAATCGCCCAAATTTATCTATGGGCTACAGATTGATTGATTCTGTATTATCCGGACTACCAGCTAGATAATTATATTTTTAACAATTTTAAAAGCGTATGGCTTAGCGGTCGTTGTATTGTTGAAGCGTAGTACGGTCCTCACCCACACCCGCTTCTTCGACGCCCTCGCAGCTTACTTCTGGATCCCGACGATCCAATTACTGTCGCCAACGCCCAATATATAGACAGGATCCACTCCTCAGTCTCACGACACACTCCACACTTTCGACTTTGTTTCATTTTATTTAGGTCCACTATTTTTTCAAACTTACTATTCAGACATTGAATTATCTAAATATTGTTTTATCCGAATGCTTAAGCGCAACGATTACACATTGGTTAATCCGATTTCTACAGTATTTTACATATATTCTTAGACTACTGTCTAAGATTTTTTTTTATTTACTAATTAATAATTCAATATTCCAGGTGTAGAACACGCAATTCTAAATCGTTACGCAAAAGCGTTAGAAGATGCCCAGAAACACAACAACACACGCTATATCCGCGGCCCCGTGTACGGCCTGTGCCTGTGCGCGCCCACGCTCGGGTACGCGGTGTCGCTGGCGTACGGCGGCTATTTGATAGCGAGAGAAGATATGCACTATGAATATGCCATTTTGTAAGTATAATTTTATAAAAAATTTAGAAATACCCTCTCTTAATTCTTTTTATTTATTAGGCATTTAGGAGAGGAGTGTTTCTTTGGCTTTACCTGTACCCCACATATAGCGGAGTAGGCAGAGCGACCTGGCAAACTTCTTTAAGAAACTTCGTTCTCATTAAGATATTTTTGTCCCCCACTTTCCATCGAACGCCGCACTTTGCCTTGTTACCAGAACGAGAAAATGAAAATATTAAATATTTAATTGAATTGCAATCGAATCCACAACCTATCTCATTTACACTACACACTACATTTAGGTGGCCCTGTGCTTATGACTGACCTCATTTTTATTATTTTTTTTCTATCTTCCAGGGTATCAGAAGCCCTAATTTACGGGGCATGGATGTTAGCTGAGGCCCTCTCCTTTGCGCCAAACTTCGCGGCCGCAAGACGTTCCGGAGCTCGAATAATACGAGCTCTACAAAGAACGCCTCTGGTTCAAACTGAATCAGAGGCTGTTGAAGATGCTGCGTGGGTAAGATATTGTTGGAAATTATTATATAAATATATTTTTTATAAATATAAGTGTTGAAATATTTAATATTCTTAAAGTACACATAAGAGCGGGTAAACTTGATTTTACTTTTTGTAGTACTACGACAGCCAAATTTTCATTTCCTTTAAATTCTTTTAATTATTGCTAGTTAAGAAATCATTTATCCAAAATAATTTTGTTATTGATCCTTATTACCGAAGATAAGATATTAAAAATGTTCTTACAATTTTCTATCATTTAAAAATATCCTCTTTTTCATTAGAAAGCATCAGGCAAGCTGAACTTCCAGGACATCCACTTCCATTACCCAACGAGACCTAATGTACCAGTACTAAAAGGATTGAACATGGAACTACCTCCTGGAAAGACATTAGCCTTAGTCGGCCCATCTGGATGTGGAAAATCTACAATTATGCATTTATTGTTGAGAAGTTACGATCCTGTGAAAGGAGCTGTGGTAAGTTTTTTAGTTTTTTTTTTTATTTGAGCCTGATCATGTACATATTGTTATCAGATATAGTAAATTGGTATCCATGCTTATGTCCACTCGCATCTATATTTTCAGAAACTAGACGACCGTGACATCAAGCGTAACTTAACGCTGCCAAATCTTAGATCTCAGCTGGGCCTTGTACAACAAGAACCAGTTATGTTCGAGAGATCTATCAAAGACAACATAGCTTACGGAGATAACTCACGCCATGTGACCATGGACGAGATTATGGACGCTGCGAAGATGGCTAATGTTCACAGCTTTGTATCTAGCTTGCCTTTGGTAAGTTTTTTTTTCCACTTTACATTTTATCCCGCATATAGCAGAGTAAGCGAAGAAGAAACTCCGTTCTCCGCCTTTCTCCTGAATTTGATATATACAGCGTGTTGAGTGGCAGAACTCATTGCCTCGCTTTAACTTTTTAGAGAGATGAAATAAATATTTTTGTTTCTCCACTTTCACATCACCGCTATTTGGAAAAAAATGGGAGCTATATTTCTTATCAGCTAAGCTATATTATGTTTCATTTCAGGCTAAATTACTTTTTTATAACTCATTTCTATTTTATTATTTATTTTAAAAATTAAAAAATAAAAAGGTTTATTGGTATAAATATTGAATAAAAACCTTATAAATTAATTAACAAACACAATGCAGTAATAGTTGAATTAAAATTCCAGGGCTACGACACAGTTTTAGAAGCCGGTAGCGCAGCCTTATCCGGGGGTCAGAAACAAAGGGTGGCTATTGCAAGAGCCCTATTGAGGAACCCAAGAGTACTTTTGTTGGATGAAGCTACTTCAGCTTTAGATACTGCTAGTGAAAAGGTGAGTTTATGAGAGAGCATAGAGGGAGCATAGTGATAACACACTCCGTACCCCACGCACAGCCCAATCTTGAGGCGGAACTCAACACCGCGCTTAGTCCCAAAGCCTTTAAACGAATTAAACAACTCACTCAATTTTTTATACAAAATTTTAAATACGTACAAAATATAAAAACAAGAATTTAATCGATTTTAAATTTTCATTTACCAGGTTGTCCAAAGCGCCCTGGAAACGGCTTCCAAAGACAGAACGACCGTGATCATAGCGCACCGCCTCGCCACCGTGCGGCACGCTGACGTCATATGTGTCGTAGATAGAGGTACACATTGTTTAATATAGGGTAGAACTAACTTATTAATAAGTAAATCATACTATTACTAAATATTAGTAAACAGTGGGTTAATATTATTGTATAGTGGTTATTATAATTAAATATTCCGTATCCAAGTCAACGTGCCATGAAAAACACAGTGTTATGTCACTATTTACTCTGTTTACTTCCAAAATACTGATATACATGCTTAATTTGATTGCATTAGCAAAAGGCTTATTAAGTCCAAATATTTTTATGTCACTTTGTTTTGATATCAGAACTAGGAAATGAAAATAATTTATTGTCCCAAGCGGGGGTTGAACTCACAATAGTTTAAATACATGTTAGATAATTACTTTCTTTTGAGGGTTCCTTATTTTTTCATTGTTTATTTCATAAAATTAAATAAGTGAATATATTTCTTTCCAGGTGTAATAGCGGAGAGTGGTTCCCATGATGAATTAGTTAGAAAACGAGGCTTATATTACGAACTGTTACAGCAACAAGGGACAGTGGATACAAATTCATAACATTAAAATATATTATTATAATATATATCTATATGTTTATATTTAAAATGAAAATATTTTCATTATAATAAGAAGAAATACTAGATAATATTTTGAAGTGGAGAACGAAGTGTCTTAATACTAGGCTTCCTCTGAAGCAGAAAATATATATTTTATATCAAGAGGATGTTTTATATATGTTTAAACATGCAACATTAAATAAATTAGTTTCTCAGTTAACTCACTCCGTTTTCATAAACGGAGTGCGCTAACAGCAGGTTTCTGTGTACGAGATACAAATTAACAAAAGATAAGATTTGGACTTTTCTCTTCACTACCAAAGCAAAGATATATCCATTATTAGATTTATAAACATATTAAAATGTTGTATGAAATTTTTTTATAAGTAGCAAAATTTAAAATGCTGTATAAAAATTTAGAATTGAAAATGTATAATTTTTTTATACACTATAATGGCCGTAGCCGGTCTCAGACTCGCGTCGAGGAGGAGATGGTTCAAATCCCGCTATAATCCCGCGTCCAAATTATCATCGCTTTCTAAAAAATCTTTAATGATGGTAAAAAATTATAGCTTAATTAATAGTCCATAACACTTGGACGTATACAAGGTACAGCTTCAAACACCGCTATGTTTAAATTTTTATATGGACTTTTAATATGAAATCTGTATAAATATGATTATGAAATGAAGCTATAATTATGTGTTCAACTTATCTTTTTTTATTTTATAATTAATGATTATGTAAGTGATATACAAACAAACATACATATATTATATGTATATAAATATATAAAATTCATAAATTTGTTTGCAAAGAAGTTTCCACGTTTGTTTTGAAATACTTGTACTACCGTACATTTTTAAAGATTTTAATGTCAATTAAAAGTATTTTTTTCTGGGGGTAATTGTATATCATTTACATTACATATATTTAAAAGAAGACAGCAAATGTTAGTTTAGAAAAAAATATAATTGAAGTAGTTATTACTTTAAGATTTTTTAGTTAGAAAATGTTATTTATATTTACTCTTGCCATATGTAATTTTGGTATAATAATAATTTTATTAAAATATTTCAAACAACAAACCGACTTCAATCAACTCATAAGAATAAAAAAATCTATATTTTACAAGTCCCGTCCAGACATGCATATTCATATCTAAAAAATTGCAGAACCCATTTTTATGAAGTATTTTATGTTCTCTAATTTGGAATTTACTACACTCAAATCAGAAAATTATTAGAACACGTTTCTAGACAATTTTTACATTTAGAAAATGTAGCACACGTGTAGCAATATGCATGTCAAATTAATAACCTCCTTTTTTGAAGTCGGTTAATAATATGTAGATATATGAATGTATTTGAAATAAAGTATTTAAGTTTTAGTTTTAGACAATATTTTTCTATTATTATATTTAATAATATGGCAACACAAACAGTAGAAAAGGCACTTTTTTTTAACTCTAGAATAGTGAAAAAACTAGAGTAAGTTATTTGTAAGTAGTTTGACTGTGATTGTAGATTTTAATTTTAAGAATTTATTGTGATAAAAATAAATTTTAAAAAATATTCAGTTTTATTATTTTATTTTTATTTTACCATTAAGGAAGACAATCGTGTCGCAGTAGCAGCATCTAAACGCGATGGTTATTGGTTCGATGCTATATGATACCGAGCTTTGAGGTCCGCCACTCAACAGGAACACTGAATTTGTGCGGAACGTAACAAAAGGAGTGTCTTGACACTAGGTTCCCTTTGTATATCCTATGCTATATGCCTATGGGCCTTTACTTATATATTAATTAGAACTGTTAGCAATTTTATAATATTTACTTCAAACATAATTTTGAATTAAAAAACCATGAAAAGCATTTATATATTTTTTTTACTTTCCCATACAGCAGAGTAGAAATAAAAACACGATAACTTCCAAGCGATTTTTATTCAACAATAATTATTTAAAATAAATAAAACCTTAATAAAACTACAAAGACAACAATTTAGTTAAATTCAAATGCTTCTATACAAAATTACACAAAACTAAAACATTTAAAATATTATTCAATTTGAAATATTAACCACTGTAAATGTCCCTCAAGTGGCATCCCCACTTGAGGGATAGCCCGCTCGCGGGGAAGCGGAGCGGCGTCAGCGGGGTTCTTATTTGCTCATACGCAATAGCGATTGTGTCGGACTATACTATATTTTAAGTGAGGTTAAATTTAATACAAAAAAAACCAGATAAATCGATCTACGTAAATTTCATATCGAGTTATATCGAGTTGTATTTATACAAAGTTGACCCAATACTTAACAAAAATATATAATATAAAAAAAACTATTACAACCAAAATTATTTATTGTACCTAAATTATCCTAATTTTAATTTTAATAGTTAATATTCTTTCTATTTATAGAATTATCTGGCAAAAAGTTTTTTTATACTTACAACTTACAATAATATTTTTTTATATTAATTTGGAACCCATATTTCATCTGTGAAGGCTATTTGTTATAAGGCCGCTAAATTTTAATATAACTAGGCATTACAGTACGGTCGATGAGTCTTGACCACCTTAACATTAGGTTATCGAACTTTTGCTTGGTGTTAATTTGGGAAAAAACATATTTGATTTGCAATGTTTTTGAATATCAAATGTTTAATTGTGATTATTTTTGTACACAAAGAAATAAATGATAAGTCTGTTTTCTTTATTATGTGATGGAGGACTGTAAAAACTCCTCTAAACTGGTAAAATCACAGATGTGACATCACAGATGATTCGACAACCACAGATATTATAGATTTACGTAATTTACAACTTGGTCATTTCATTGGTGGATTTCAATATTTTTCATATATATTTGTTTAATTTTGACTTTAATTTAAATTATTTCTATTGTCTATATTTTAATTATATCATAAAATCCATCAACTTTCAAATTAACAATTAATAAAAACAATATAACGTTAATATTTAAATATTTTTACACTCACAAAGAGAAAGTGCTAGTAACAAGTGACGTCATAACTAAAGCTATATTAGTTTTTAGTTTTATAAAATAAATTACAATTTATTTTTGTACATTACGCCTTTTTTTACTGAAAACCTATTTTAAGCATTAATAATAATTAAAAATTATGCACTAAGTTGATCTTTTCATTGATTAAGAAGAAATAACAATAATTATTATAATTACATTAGTTTTCTTATTTTATATGTATTATGCTATGGAAGTGATTAAAAGGAACTATTATAAATGAAACTATTTTTACCGGATTAATCGCGTATATTTTGTATTTTATA
>DWAO01002272.1:0-16391 GCA_018230605.1 Heliconius congener | reverse complement strand
GGCGCCCAACCCACCTTAAAGGCCGGCAACGCACCTGTAGCTCCTCTGGGGTTGCGCGGGGCCATGGGCGGCGATAGTCACTTACCATCAGGTGACCCGAACGCTATTTTGCCGTGCCTCTCCCATAAAAAAAAAAAAAAATCAACTGTGTGTTAAAGTGCAAGTAGGTTATTAATGATGGTTTTTTAAAAATTGTTTTTGTTTTTCAAGTTACTTATTGTACTTGTAAACAAATTACACAATATATTTACAATTTGTAATTGAAAATCTTCATTCTACATAAGTGTAAGTTGCCTAGACGTTATATAAAACATATACATATTTAATTATTTATTGCATCTATATGTATTTAACATTATTGCCGTCGTGACACGACGTTGCAGTGGAATTTGAAGCGTGTGACTGTAAATGCGACAATTGTGGATTTGACTCCCGGTCAGGGGAATGAAATATTTAATATATTAATTTCGTCGCTCTGGTGACAAGGTAAAGTGCAGCGTTTCGTTTCTCCACTAGACACGTAATGCCGAGGCATTACGAGATTTGATATATATTGTGCTCCGTCTAACCTGTGAATTCTCTAAATTATTTAAATAATAATCTACTTGTGATTAAAATTATAAACTTGTAAGTTGTAACTACTGATTTCCTCAAATAAAATTTAATGATGGAACAGTGGCGCAACGGTACAGCGATGCACTGTAAAGCAACGCGACAAATCACTGCGGTTGTGGGTTCGATTCCCATACGGGCAAGATATTATATTATCTTTTCCCAGTCATATTGACTTAACATTATGTTCCCTCTATCTTGACGGAAGCTGCTTTACTTTACAGGTAATAGACGAAATCAGACGCGTACTACGTATAGTAGAAACGTCGAAAACTCCGCCCCGAGCCCACGAAGTGTTACAAGAGCTAAGAGATATATCCAGTATGGCGATAGAACATTTTGATGACAAAATATCGCCGGCTTTTAGGAAGAAATTACAAGAGGGCGTATCTCAGCCGGCGCCTAGACCACCACAAGGTTGATTAATAAATTAATATTATTAGAAAATTTATGTTTTAGATTTTTTTTAATATATTTGATTGTAATCCCAAAGGTTTTGGTTTAAATTGCTACTTCGGTGAGAATATTAGATTATAATAATTAAAAAGGCGGAAAGTAAGGAACTGAAGTGTCTTCTTAGTTATAGGTTCCCTCTGTCGACCATGCTATATGCGGGATACAGTGTGTAGCTAAAATAATACAAAAAACTGTCCTAAGCATATAAGACAAGCAATTTAAACAGTTACAATTATATAGAACTTTTAAAACGAAAGGAACTTTTTAGTGACTTTCATTAGTTAAAACTAAATAATTCTACATTTTACGGCCGATTTAGAATTATTGTGTTTTGAGTGACGCAACCCAAATCCGCGATTCGATTCGTAAAAGGGAGAAATTAAAATAATTCATGTTTCCGAGTGGAGGTCGAATATGCTACCATTAATCTTAGTTAGACAGGGCTTGAGAGACCTGTATTATGTTTTATTTTATTTAGATTAACTTTTGATTTTGCTAAAATGTTAGTATAGATTATAATTTATATTATAAATGCTTTCCACATATTGATTTTTTTATTTCTTTTTTTTTATTTTTTTTTGGGATACAACATGAAGCTATCATTAAAATATGTATATTTTTATTTCAGCCGTATTAACCCCACTAGCGGTACGCCAGGAATTAATCCAACTAAGACGGCGTTCCATACTAAATGCTAAGCTGTCATTATATTTAGCTTCACAGTACAAGAAGTTTCATAAACGTGTAAGTTGTTTTTTTATATATTTGTAAAGTCAGTTCTTCACTGTATGTACCAAAACCCTGTCAAGGTTTTGGTAGAGTAGAGTGCTCTCTCAGTAGAGTGAGACGTGGACTGCCAACGCGTCTCCTCTCGCCGGCTAGAGTCAGGTGGCGAGCATGACATTTTGTCTGTCTGTTTATTGTAATCATTGTAACCAACATCTTTTGTATAGAGAAGATTCACACATAACCTCTTTAAAGAATATTGTTTATGTTTGCCACCCTTACTTCTACAATTTAGTTGGAATTGCGACAGAAGCAGTTTTTGAGCATATTCTAAACTAATTAAGGCAGAAAAATATATTTATTATATAACAATTGATAAACATGAATAAAGATCTTTATTGCGCATAAAAATAAATGAATCTAGTGATAGTAGTAAAGTTACACCACCCACTCACGAACATTCTACGGCGTCGAGAGTCTTTAAGACTATGGCCCGTATCTATAAATCGCTCTCAACGCTGATCTTGAGATGCCGTTTTTATTCCTGAAATTAATGAAACGGCATCACAAGATTGTTATGAAGTTCATTCTTAGAGTTGAGAGAGGTTTATAAATATAAGCCTTGATTTCCTCTGCCTAAACACTGTCAATCAGCTTCTAGGTTTTATTATATATAATACATTTCTTCTATAACCAGGACTTTTTTTCCCTAAGTACTTAGTAAAAAAATTAATTAAATAAGTCTATCAACGACTGAAAGTACCATTAGCAGTCAAACATATTTTATAAGATTTTATACCCCGTATACGGTGTCTTCACCTTGGATATTTGATTACTTTTTTCGATATATTTTTATTTATTTAATAAAAATAACACATAAAAATGTATATAAGTGTGATCACATGTATTATATGGGTATATTTTTTTAATTTACCTATATTATCCTTGATGGCAAAAATTATGAATTTCAAATATTTACTATTTGAAATTCATGATACTTATATATCAATGGTTTATTTTTATAAAATTTTAAAACTGTTACTTTCTACTTTTTTGTTTTTGTTGAAATTTATAAATATGGCCAGTTACAGTTTTGAAGTCAGTATTTGATTTTGTAAACTAACTCTTAAATTAACTTTTCTCTTAATGAAGATTAATTATGTTGAGGTATAAGTATATTAATTCTGATTATATTATTTTTAGATGTTAGAATATAAGAGACTGGCGTGGGCTCAACAAAGAATAATAAGGGACATGCAAAAGAAAAATAAACAACAAGACAATTGTATTGGTAAGTGTTTAATGGTGGTCATAGGTTCGATTTTTTTGTCAAGTTATTTTATATTTTAATTCGTCGTAAATAAAAAAAATATCGAAATTATTGAGATATTATACATATTTCACACTTTAGTACATAAATTTAATTAAAACATTTTTTCAAAACATAGATTTTATTATATTACAGCTGATCTAAAGAAACGTATAGAAGAGTGTGATATAAAATATTCGGAACTAACACATACGAATCAAGCAGTTGGTGGGAAAGCTATTGCAGGTATATATGTTTTTAATAGCTTTACGTTGTGTCGTATATAATATAGGCATAGTATGAAGCGGGAATCTAACGTTATGACAATCCGTTCCCCTCGCACCGCCCCATATTTGAGACATTGAATTTCGACTAGCTTAAATCAACACCGCCGTTTGTATCTTGTTACCAGAGCGCGAAAATGACAATAATTAATTCCCCCAATTGGGACTCAAGCCCACAACCGTCGCGTTTACAGTCATACGTCCGTTTTACTATAATATATAAAATAATTATCCCATAACACACTCACTTTTGACTAAATTTAAAATCGCTTAACCATTCCAGCGGTGCCAACTGAGAGTGCATCAACAACACAACCATTACGTCATTTCGGAAGCCAAATAAAGTTAGATCTGTCCGTTCTACCTATTGGTACAAGCAAGAGAAATGCCAATAAAGGTGAAAATATTTCTTATTTATATTTTTTGTATATTAATATTATTAAATATATTTGTAAAAACAATGTTATATTATTAAACATATTTTTGAAATTTAGTCATGGGTTCAATTCGCAGTTGGGAAGTTTTATTATATTTACATAAATTTTAAACTATAACCTGAGTATGTAACTTGTGTATAAATACGTTAATAAAATAGGAGTTGAACACCAAAGTACCTAAACAAGTTTAATATTATTAAATAAATATTTAGCCCTTATATTATAAATTTTGAGGCCGTCGTGGCCCAGGGGCACAAGGGTGTGACTGTAACGCGACGGTTGTGGGTTCGATCCCCATTCGAAAAAATGAAATATTTATTTTATTTTCCTTTCTTCACCACTCGACACGCAATGCATTCAAAATACGGCGGAAAGTAGGGAACGAAGTGTCTTAACACTAGGTTCCCTCTGCCTACCCTGGGGCGGGATACTGCGTGAAGCTGATTAGATTTTTGATTTGATGTTGATTATACATTTTTTAATTTCACAGTTCTGCCGAACATAAAGCCGAGAAAATCATTAATTAAACTACCAAGTACATCAGACGAAGAAGCAGATTCAAATCCAGGACCTTCTTCAAACACAATAATAAAAACAATAAGCACTTTAGCCAAAATACGAGGTATTACAAACGAATTGAAAAGTTTAAATAATTTATCTAAAAATTTAAAACTTCCCATCGATGATGAAGAAACGCCTACGAAAAAACTTAAAAAGGAATAATAAAATAAATGTTTATTTTAAAATAATGTTTTATTTTTTAAGGTTTTTAACGTAGACCTAAATTTACAAAGTCCAACAAAAACTTTTTGGCTGTATGTGTTAAGGTTTTTGTGGCATTTGGTTCAAAAAAAATATGAAAGCCATATAACATAATTATATGGCTTCAATATTTTTTATCAATAAATAATTATTTAATTATAATCGATGTATTATATTACTTTTTTTTTTTTTTATGTTTTTACGAAGACGAGAAAAACGTAGATCCAAAAATAAAATGCTTTGGTTGTTTGTGTTTAGGTTTTCGTCTACATTGTGGAATTTAGATTGTAAAAAAAAATTAAGCGAAATATGACATTTATATAAACATTTAATTTAATTATAATCAATGTTTCATATATTTTTTTCGTTTGATTTGGCTGTATATTTTTAGGTCTTGGTATATATAGCACAGACAATATTTCTTTTATTATAATAATTGATTCTTAATATTTTTATAAATGAATGAATTTTTAGAAAAAAAATGACAACTGAAAATTTTCTTTACATTTTTGTTAAAAACACATATTCTTTAATGATTTTCATTAAATTGCAACTTTTTAGTTGACATTACAACAGACAAAATATTACTTAACGTTGTTTCAAAGAGAGGGAAGAAAAGAATCATTTAAATAAACAAAAAGTCCATTCACAGTTGTCTTATAATTTGTTTATATATAGTCGTATATAAAATATTTATGTATATTTTTAATAATAATCATATGCTACACACATTTTTCTAATTAATTATTAAATATCTAGTCTATTTCTTTTTAATATATTTTACATTAAACAAAGTTAAAATAAAGTATTATCACACACTAGTACCGTAATTTAAGAGATTAAAAAGAAAATAGTAGAAATATTTTATAATAACAACAAATGTTGATATTTAGTATATCTAACAAATCTTTAAATAATAATTATTAGCTAACATGTATAAAAATTGATTTCATCAACTTTTATAATTATATATGTAGTGTTAGTAACAATATTAAAAACAAAATAATTTAGAATATACATGTGTAGAAAAAATCTTTTTTAATTGTAAACTAGCGATCTGCTCGCGGCTTCACCCGCTTGAACAATAATTTCTTTACTAATCTGAATTACTTCAGTGTTCTAATAGCATTATAATTATTAGGAAATATCCATACTTTGGAAAGCAAAATATTTGATATTGATATAACTTTTTTTCTTATAAACCGATTTTAATAAAACAAACACTAAATAGTAAATGAAATTTGCCAAAATATAAAAATTAAAATTGCATTTAAATCGTTGTGCTGTGTCGTGTCGCTGAAACGCACAGACGAACCGACAAACAGACAGAAATTAAAAAAAATATCCAATGTTTTGGTTTCTATTACAAATTTGATTTTTTTTTTCAAATATCTCCCATGTACGGACAGCAATGTTACAACTTTATCATATGTATAGATTTGTCATTTACTCTTTATATAATTATTAATTATATACATTTGTACACAAGTAAATGTGTTACTGAAACTGCCAAAAAGTCCAAATATGTGCATTGGTTGGATATACTACAAAGTGATTATAATATCAAATGTAAGTACTAAATAATGGTAATTAATGAAAGAAATGATAAAATTTATAGTAGCTTATTTTATCAGTTTTATAGTATACTTGAATTTATATGAGATAAAAAAGCATTTCACAACTTTTTAAATTTATATTTTGTAATAATATTTATTTAGTAATAATAATTTGAGGCTTTCGTGATTTCATAGAAATGGGTTATCTTCATTTCCTCGCTCTGCTTGGACAAAGCGCGGAGTTGATTTATGCGTCTATCCATCTATAGACCGAATAAATTTTGAAGCGGAAAAAAAGTTATATATGATGATATTTTTACTATAATTATTTGTTGTATAATAATAATATAATTTTGTTTTATTCTATTGAAAAGTCATTCAATTCTTTTGTTACAATATTTTATATTAAAAAGTATTGTATTTAAAAAAAGATCATTGGTTTAAATATAATACTTTTTTTATATAGATTTAATTTTTCCTGTGTTAAGCTGAGTAGCGTTAGTTCTTAACTTTTTTTCAAAGTATACGTTATTTGTAAGTAAATATACTTATATATTTTATGCTGTAAATTTAAATTATATTTTTTTTAATAGAGGCATATTAAAATATAACTTAAACTAAATAAGGGATATTTTGTAGATAATAAAAAAAATGTGTATAATCATACTTTTTATTTTAACTTAGTATTGAAAATCCGCCTACTCTATATTATGTAGCGATTTATACATTATTTTTTAGGTATAAAAAATTATTATATTTTTATGAACGTTTCTATTCACGTACTAATGTATTTATTTTAATAAAATATAAAGGAACGTTTATAAATTTATTTGTGACGTAGAATTCAGGATTTCACTGCCCTTTTAGAATCATTTTAATTTTAATATAAAAAACTATTTTTCCTGTAATAAATAAATAACAAAGCATCGATTAAATG
Source organism: Heliconius congener (assembly GCA_018230605.1). Classification (NCBI taxonomy): domain Eukaryota; kingdom Metazoa; phylum Arthropoda; class Insecta; order Lepidoptera; family Nymphalidae; genus Heliconius; species Heliconius congener. Next base: position 9,312 of record DWAO01002272.1, on the reverse strand, counting down.
TTTCAAATTGTGTATTATTTATTTCACTTTTTTTAGCTTCATGCTGTGTCAATTTTTGAAGTCTTGGGTGGCCAAACTCACAAACAAAATCGTTACGTTTACAGTCGCACGCTTGAGCCACTGCGGCACGACAGCTTTTGTTTTGGCATAATAACTTTTATAACTAATAAAATAATTATTAATTGTAAAATAAAACGCCATTTGTCAAGAACGACGCACGCATACATATTAAAGGAAAACAGCCGCATACGCCTCATTCCGAAATCGAATCGTGGGTATTGGCGGCAAAGTTCAAAGTTGTTTAAGTATTTTTGTAGTAGATGTGTTCACGCTATTGGTATCTATGCGTAACTGCGTCACATGAAATACAGATATGGATCACATCGTAAAATGAAAAAAAATCCTATGACTAAACTGTTGAGGTATCTTGATTAATTTCTTTAGATATGAAACTTAATATTTTACTCTATATGCTGTTTCCGTAAAAGGAGCGCTGACTCTTCCACATAAGGTCAAATAATAAATTCTTATTGTTTTTATTCTTATTGTATATTTTTATATTATAATATATTAAAAAAATATATATATATAATAATTATAATATTAAATACATAATATGTAGGTTTTTCATTACATTTTTATATTGCACGTGGCCCAAATTTGAATAAAAATTTCGTTTATACAGCCAAAAAATATTGCACAATCTTTTAAATTACATGTAAATTATACCTTAGTACATATTATGAACATACATAAACCTAAATAAATACGTATTATTAAAAACATTACTTTTTTTATTATGAGAATTATCAAAATTTTTGTTTTGAACCGTTGACTCATATTTTTATTAATATTAAAAAATCTGTTGATTTACAAAAAGTTTTAGCAAAGAGGCAATCATTTTTAGTCTTAATATTTAAAATGAATGCAATTTCATATATTAAATTAACAAATTAAACATCGTGAATGTTATGACAGTAATATAAATGTAAATAGGATCCATTAATGAATTACAATATGTTAATTATTTAAAATATACGATATGCATAAATTAAGTTTTGCAACTATCTAAAATGATTATAAAACACAGTATTAAACATGCTTTTACGTAATATATTAATAATGTTCAAACAAAACAAAAGTTGATTTATTTTTAAATATCCTTATAAATAATATAATAAATTTATATCTGTATTAGAAACTAATACAGATAAAAAAAAATCGTGTTACTTTCTATAGACATTTTTTTAATATATATGATCTCATATATTTATTGTTATAGTAGTTAAGTCTATTGTTTATGAGTGACAATATTTTTGCAGTATTTATTAATTTACGACAGCCTCTTAATAATATACTTTTATGCAATACCTATATACACATTACATTGCCGCTACAGTTAGATTTTAGATTAAAGACATTGTTACTTTTTTATATTCACGCATATCTTGCATTATGTGGAATAAGCAAAGAGGAAATTTCAACCTCCATTTGTAATATGCTTTTATTAAGTCGACCCGAGCGAGTGTATAAAACCTATGAATTTAAACCACTTGTAACAATTTTATTTTAATGAAACTTGACAATACTACTTGGCCTAGGTAACAAACAATACAATATTATAGTACCCACAAGCTAGTCTGATGATGGAGCCAGGACCTGAATATAAAAGTTCTCTAGCTCTCTCTCTAAACGATTCGAGTTTAAGCTCATACAATTTAATGGAGAATTAAATTGTATGAGTACATTTTATATCACTCGAAAATCTTGGTTATTACTTTTTAGATCTTTCTCTCTCTCTCTCTCTCTCTCTCAAACTATAATATTTTTTAGATCTTTCCTGCCTAGCTCATTCTAATAATATTTTAAATACAAAAAATCTTCTGAGAGGGAATCGAGCCCATCGCGATTAAAATTTACAGTTACTACTTCGTTGTACCACTGCTGCTGCCACACTATGAAAAAGGTGTTATATTTACATAACATTATGCATGTTTGCGAAAATTGTCGACTCGTTAAATTAGCTTTCTAATTTCTTTTGGCGGGATGTAATATATATATTGTTACATATGTTATGACACGCCATTTCACTGTTTAAAAGGCTAGCGATTACACTCATATATTTGGTTATAAGTTGTAGTTTTTATTTTTTCTTTTATATATTTTTTTGTTGAATTGAGTGAAGTAATGGACCATATTTTCCTAAAGTGTTCGTATTTTATCAAATAACTTGTAATTTTAGAAATTACATTAAGATAACTAACGTAAATGATCGATTTTTTTTTGGGTAGGACATCACGTATAGATGATGATGGATTAGATTTCCCAACAAAATTTATTTTAAAATATAAGCATTTTTTTAAATGTGACTTAATAAAATAAAGTGCAGTTGGGATCGAAAATGTAGTGCCAAACCACAAATAATCTTTACTTATCTGAAGCCGTTGTGCGCAGCGACACATCATTTGAATGTGAACGTGATGGTTGTGGATTCGATAGCCAGATTTGGTAATCAGACAAAGTGCAACGTTCGTTTCCCTCATTTAACCCAATAAAAAGGGGAAGGGGATTCACATTAAGTTCCCTCTATCTAACCCAATATGCGTGATACAGCGAGAAGCCATTTTATCTTAGATAAAATGGGGGATACGGGTGAATGCAGATAAATATTATACATGGATACCTATAATATCTACACACAGACCGGTAATCTACCTAAGTTATTGTATAACTATTTAAACTTAAGAATGAAATGTATCTATGTATTATTTTTTTAAATAAATAGTCTATATTGTTGTGTTTTATTTATATTTACCTTATTTGCACTATTTGTATTTTATATGATTAAATTATAAAATAACTTAAACTATACCTATTTTTTTACTCATGTAAATAGAGCGACATATAAACAAATTGCATTTAAAGCTTAAATTTTAAAAAAATAAAATGTCATTATTTTAAGTTTTTTAAGTATTAGTATTACTAAGGAGTTTAATTTTAAGAAAAAAAATTAAACTCAGAACTAATATCAATACGTAAGCTTAAATAGAACATTATTGTACCGACTGTAGCTAAGCCTCTTTTAAATAAAAACCGTTTAATTACACTAAAAATAACAATTAAATACCAACCATATTATGTAAATATACAACCATGTTATTTAAATATTAAAAAAACATAATTTTCACTGTAATTCATAGCTTATATCCGCATGATATCCGGAAGGGCCGGCGGAGTATTTAACCTGTTGCATCCTTCCGTCCGGTAGTAAAACGTGGTATTGTCCTTTAGTCCTATCCCCAGACTTTGCTTCACGGTGTCCGTAGTAATTGCCACTTTCTGGATCGTGAACTCTATAACCGAATTCGTAGTTGGCTGCATAGTGTAGCTAAAACATGAAAAAAATGGGTATAAATGATAATCATTTTAATAAGGCTCTAAATTCTTGCTCTGGTAGAAGGACGGCGTTCAATTCTGCCACGCAATGTCTTGAAAATTGGACAGAACGTGAGTAACAGTGTTTCTTAATGTTAGGTTCCCTTTGCCAGAAGAGGGGAAAGGGTAAATTTTTCTTTGGCAAATGATTTAGCGGGTTGTTTCTCTCTTTCTCCCATTTTAGAGGCTGACCATTGAGTGGTGAAACTGAACGTCACATTCACCACGTCACGTCATGTCGATTCCCCCCAACAATTTTTCTTTAGCTTTACGTAGTATCCCGCATATAAGGTAGACAGAGAGAAACATGAGAACCTAGTGTTAAGATACTTGGTTCCTTATTTTTCTCTCTAAATTAATAGCTCGTAAGTTTCATAAACTTAATTTTCCTTTAATTATAAAAAAAGTATATATGAAAAACGAAGGTTGAAAACATTACCCATGAATAGACAAACGGACACAACTATCTTTTTGCATGAAATAAATTTGTAATCATGATGATACTAGTTAGATAATAACATTATGTAACTTATATTGAACCGAGTTTCTGCAATTCTAGATTCTCTCAGATGCTTTAGAAAGTTATTTCGCTCACGATCTTCAATTTACTTTAATAAAGAAGAATCGATTTTGTTGTTTATATAGGTATGTTCTAGGTGAGAAATTCAAAGGAAATAATCTTTTAGCTTGGTGGGCAAAGGAAACCTAGTGTTAGGTCTCTTCGACTTACACACGTACCTCTTAATTTTGGAGACATTACGTTTTAGTGGCGGAATTTAATACCCCACTTTGTCTTTTCACCAGGTTATGAATAAAATTTATTATATTATTAACTCATAACCGTTTACAGTCAGGCGCTGGTTCTGTACCGTTGCGCCTGAGAGTACATTATTCTCAATTTATTATATTAAAAATGTCAACATTTTTTCAACCTGTTTATAAATAAAAAGTGAGTAAAAATGTGGTGTTACAAATGTTTTTGATTCAAATGTTCGATTAATAAAATTAAAACTATTTCATTGCCTATTCATTTTTGTTTATTCAGATATTCATCTTATCTTGAAACCCCAAGCTATCTTCAATTACGTGCACTGTGCCACGACGATTATTTCTTAGTATTTTCTAGTTTACTCGATACTAAAATAAAAACAAACGATTTAATATTTTTTTATACTTTGTATATTCATTTTTTTTTAAGTATTACAACAATTAAACAATTTCTTTAGAAGGGATTGTGGAATACCATATAGTCTGTTTATATCCCGGGATAAGGATTTAAACAGGAAAAAACTGCGTTTATCTACATACCAACCAATTTACAGAAATTACATTTTGTTTCGTTAAAATAAGTGATCGAATAGTTCAAGCGGGCGAAGCCGCGGTCGGGCCGCCAGTACGGGATATTACGTATATTATTTATATATCGGTTATAAATTACTAAACATATTTCCTATACGTATAACAACTTTACATAATATTAACGATGCATAATAATCTCCATCTAAGTATGTTTCGTACCATATTGTTCCATTCTTTATCTTGTTTTTTATATTTTTACTTATTTCAATAAAAATAATAAAAATGGTGGTTACTTATGTATTTTTATATTAAAATTATAAATGAATTATATTAATATATAATTATTACGGAAAATAAAAATATTTTTTAATGAAATGTTCTATAGTCCCATCGGGAAATGACCAATTTTAAAGTTATACGAAGGGCAAAACGTGTGTCACCAGGCTGTATCTCATTAGCCGTCATAGTTACGTTATAGTACAAATACTAAAAAACAAAAAAAAATACTGAGGAGGCTCATACGTGATTTTTTTCTGTTTTCAATTTTTACAGATAATAATAATAATACACTTTGTGCGCGAGTCCATCTCGCACTTGGCCGCATTTTTTTTATTAATAGTTGGGTAGTGAATTTTGGAAAGTAAACCTTTGAGTAAACTGTGAAATTAAGGCTGGTCACACTTTGTTATAGCTATATCAAATTTTAATTGCTTTTGAAAGAGTAGAACGAAATGACTGGAGTTTCACAAGTATATATCATATACGATAAAACATATTGCCCCATATAGTTTTATAAAAACATAGATTTTTAACAGTTTATTATTTTTGATTTTCGCTCAATATTATAGGAAAAAAATAACAGATGCTAAAATGTATGTCCAAAATTATGATGATTTATGAATTAATAATTGATGACATAAGGGGTGAAACCTTCAAGCTGTAGTGAGAGTCACGTTTCGTTCTCGGCCCGATATCAGTCTGGTGTAAAGATTCTAATATGAAAAACAATAAGAACATCTATACTATCAAGTTTCAATCCAATTACGTATATTTCGCATAGAAGATAATATTTTTGTGTAACTTGTAAAAATATATTTTTTGTATAACTTGTTCACTGTTCTTTGAAATTACAATGTAATCTTCTTGGTAATTTACTTCTTGGTAAACTGTTTAATTTACTTTTACTCTGTGGCCCGCATATAAGTGGGGTGTAAGCAGAGAACATTCTCTGCTCTCTGATAAACGAATCCACAACCGTTGCGATTAAAGTAAATACAAATAAATAAAAAAAATACAATAATCTTATAATATTTAACATTTTTATTAATTTAAAATTAGTGTAAAGAACACATAAAAATAAATAATTTACAAAATAAATAATATTAATAAGTCAATATTAGGCATTAAACTTATGAAGCTTAAACAAATTATTTCTAACATGTTTAAAAGGATATCTTTTTCTGTACTTTCTAGGATAATGCAATTTTTTGGGTCCATTATTACTTTTAGTTAACTGATATACATCTAAATGCTCAATATTTAAATTATTATGTCCAACTAAGTCTTTTAATTGAGATTGAGTCAACATGTAAACAGGTTCAAGGTTCTCAAAACGTAAGGAACTGATTGTCGATTCAACTTTTTGGGGAAAGTAACTTTGGGGACTACCGAATAAGGATGGGTAACCGTAAAAGGGTACCCCGTAAGAAGAAGATGGGGGAGTTCCATATATACTAGACAAGGGTACACGGCGAAAATGACGTAATTTGTTGGAAAAACTACCTTTAGACTCAACTTGGTAACCTTGGCCATAATTTTGAGATTTTGTTTCGAAATCATATTCAGGTGATGAAAAATCATCATAATAATCGTCGTCATAAAACGATTGTAATTTTTGATTAGATTTTTTATAATCGTAATCATAATCATCATATGATGCTTCACCTATCGGAAAGCTAGGTGAATAAACGTCTAAACTATCGCGTTTCTTATGGAACGGATTTACCCGTACAAGGGCCTCGGATGTGGGAGTGTCAGAGTTGTTTAACTTTTTTTCTGGCAAAAGAAAAGGTTCGGTTTCTAATTTTGATCGCTTGTTACGAATTTTAATACTTACATTGTCTTCATACGCTGAAGTTTCTGTACCGTCTTCTAGTAAATGCTGTAGGCCTGTTGTTTGGGCATTGTGATGAAGATATCTTTCGCTTTTATCCCCTTCTTGGTAACCATAGTGCAAATATGGCTTATCATTGGTAACTAACTGACTTGCAACTTCTAATTTATAGTATTTATTATTTTTCGATGTAGCCGTTTCTATTTTTGGTGGTACTGTCGGTGCCGGGAGACTATGTTGTTGTCGATTACTGGGGTCGTCTATATCATCGATTTCTTCGGTTATAGGAGTGTGATCTTTAATAACAGGTATGAATGCCTCGGTATAAGTTGATTTTGTGCTATGAACATTTTGAATTTTTGTTGGATCTTTTAAATAAGTATAAAAATCTGATGGCAGACCCTTATTGATTTCTTCATTTTTGTCAAAATTTATCAAAGCAGCAAATTCTGTTAACTGCTGTTCTGGATTTTTAGCTAGTAACGAGTTTAGTGCTTCAATTTCTTGAACAGATGTAAATTTTTGATCTAATTGTTTTGGGTATGCCATTTTAGCATCGCTTGATACAATGTTTGTATATAATTTACTCGGTTCTTTTACCAAGATAGATCCAATGTTTGAATTAGGTTTAACATCAATACCATGGTCGTGGTAAGAGGGTACCGGCGAAACGTATACTGTTTGATATCTTTTAGGTTCTAATTGTTGACTATAATCAGCTGAACCGTAAGACCTATGATTTCTATTTCTTGTATCTTTTAAAACATCGCCCTTTGTAGCTTGCACTGGATCGATTCTTTGGGAACCTCGTCGTGGTAATTGTTTTCTTTGGTTAATCACTCTCTTTGATGGTTGTTTTTCAGTGTGACTGTCAGTATTACTCTGACCTCTTTGTTTAGTTTGTCCTCTTTGCTTAGTTCTATTTGGTCTTGGAGATGAACTTACAGGAACATCTTTTAAAGTAGCTTGTTGTTGTTCGACTTCAAACTGATGATTTTCTTGTAATTCGTGATAAGCTTTCATATAACTATCAATGATTTGCGGGCCTTGGTTCCATCTTTGTAGTTGGGCTTTATGTTGCCTTACTCTTTCTGCATTAAACATTGCTTGTTGATTACTCGCGTGGAGTCTTGCATTTTGTTTGGAATTACCAGCTAGGGGATTGCCATATGGTAATATTCCTGGACTACTGGATACTCGTATTTTGTCATCTGTCCTCGCTTGTTCATTGATCACTTCGTATACAGGTGCGTTAGTTTCATTCAATAATGCTAATTGAAGCGTTATTAGAAAGATAATACTTGATTGTATGTACTTGTTTGGATGCATTGTGCCTGTAAATAAAATAAATTGTTCTTTAGTTTTTTTTAAAATAACAAAATACATTTAAAAGTTACGTGCTAATAACTAAATTGCGTAAATAAATGTTTACAGCAAAATATTTTTTTGAAATATATCAATTATATGAAACATTGTAATAGTTAATCAAAGTAAACCTAACGATAACCTAGGAATCTAACGATTTTCTATACAAAACTTTCTTTGGCTCAGTCGGTAAAGTGGACAAAATTAATTGAATATTCATTCAAAGAATTTTTTTAGTTTGACGTTGTATCACGAATATAACAGAGTGGGCAGAGGGAAAATAGTGGTAAGACACTTCTCGTCTTCCCACATACCGTCCGAATTTTCGAGTAATTGTGTGTTGAAAAACGAAACTCAACACGGGGCTGTGGTTTGCTTCCAAGGCGAGAGAATGAAAATAATTAATTCCTCACAACTTCTAAGTATAATAATTATCATAAACAATTAAGTCTAATAGTCCCATCTAACATCGACAACAAAACAAATGATAGAGACGCGAATAAAATAAATTATATCAGCTTGCCCCAAAAACAAAGTTGTATAATCGTTACGTATATACCTAATTATATATACCTAATTATTTCCATAATTATGTGAAATAACGCATGAGTAACGCCTTGGGGGCTTATGCTATTGTATTCCTTCTTGCGGCCATTCTTATTGAATTATTAACTTTACTTGTAAGTTATTATATTACTTTAAGTTCACAGATTCTTAAAATGATATGGATGTGGAATTTGAAATATATTTATATCTCACGCCTATTAGAGGCCGTCGTGGCACAGTGTGTGACTGTAAACGCGACTGTTGCGAGTTCCTATTTTCAGTCGGGGAAATACATTATCTTATATTTTATTTGCCTACTCAGCGTGTAATGCCTCGTAAATTGGACGGAAAGTAGAGAATAGAGTGTTTTATAACTAAACTTTTCTTCTGCCTCTCCTGATAAATACGAAATAGAATGTGGAGCTTAAGCAAATCTCTGTAGGATAGATTTCTTATTTTCTATTCTTAAGCTCAAAAAAAAAAAACCTTAAAATTAAGAAGAGGCCAGTCGTGGCGCAGCGGCACGAAGTGTGACTGTAAAACCGACTAGTTGT
>DWAO01002271.1:0-16391 GCA_018230605.1 Heliconius congener | reverse complement strand
ATATCTTTCATGTACAGAATTGACTTTTCTATCCTTTTATTATATATGGAGATATCACTTAGATTCATTATTCAAAAAGAGCCAAAACTATCTTATCGTGATTTCTATATTTGACAGAGAGTCAGTTAATTTTATAGGTGACATAACTTTCAAATATTTACGGAATAAAATTGTCAATAATATAAATAACAATCAATGGTTTTATCTTATATGTACATTTTCATAAAATAATACACTCGAAATGTAATTACAAGCACATAGCTGGAAATTTGGCATTTAAAGGTTGTAAAATGTCCTCTGCTAAATACAAACGGCCGAGTAATCCCTCAAATAAGGAAGCCGGTCGGTCCGGTCGATGCATTTCCGTGCCGGGACGCTCCGCCATACACCACTCCATGAAACAGCACGCACGATACAAATAAACTGGACTCTAAAAGTTAATAAAAATATTTTATATTAAAATTGAGTGCCTCGTGGCGTAGGGCCACAAGCGTGCGAGTGTCAACGCGACGGTGATGTGTTCGATTCCCACTCGGCAGAACAAAATATTTAATATTTTCGGTCTGGTAACAAGGCAGTGTTGAGTGCCGTCACTTGAAGTATTGAAGTGTTTTAACACTAAGTTTCCAGGTTCCCTCTGCCAACACTATGCATGTGCGGTATACATGTTTTCCTAATTGAATAATTTCTTCGAAATCTTTTCATTGCCATATCCAGGGAAAGGGCGCACTAAAATGTTACGTACAGGACGGACTTTGACATTTTAATATAGGTGCGGGTTCAAATCCCGCAACGCTCAAAATATTATACGTTTTCAAATAAAATATGTTACGGAAGTTTTTGTATTATACTATTGTGCATATGATATGTAAATTATACAAACAAAATTACCTTAGTAATTTGATAAAGCTCTAAAAACGCGTAAGCATTACCACTCACACCGTGGCATATACTGTAGCCTTTGCTAGATAATCCTCTTTGCCATATCACTTCTCCACATTTTTCAGCAATTTTAAGATACTTTTCCTTATTGAATACCTGTTAAAGATGGAAGAAACATCAATAAAACAATTTTTTTTATTTTTAACATTTTTAAAATGTTATTTCACACTTAGGAAAGAAAAATATTTATTTACCTCCCGCCTCCTAGAAACCGACCAGGCGCTCTGACCACTTGGCCATCTTCTCTTCAAGCTACGTCGAAATTTTTATACGCTTATTACAACTTATTCAAGTTGTTTCGACGTAGCTTGATGAGAACGTATGGCTTAGGGGTCAGATCGCTTGGTTCCAGGAGGAGAGGGGTACGAGTCACGCTACGTTAAAACTTTTATAAGTTTTGTAAATAAGTATTTTTTTATTACTACATACACATAAATTATGATTGTGTATAAACCATACCTGAAATGCCAACAGACATAGAGGCACAAACCCTGGTGCTCCGTGACACCATTGCACTAGTCGGTCACGTGACTTATTTTCAAGAGACGATGGAAAGTTTCCACTAGGAAATTGTAGATTCATCAACCAATCCAATGTAGGTTTTATATAATTTTCCAAATCGCTAGATTTAATAAAAGCTCTTGACTGAAAAAATAATTTTATTTTACATATTTACCATTGCGAGATGAGAAGTATAAGTTTAATAGACGAGTATCTATTAAATTGACGCGCTATTCAAAATTGTGTGTTTAACTCTTGGCACCTGTCAGTTATAGGCCCTAGTCGTGTTATGTTTAAAGATTTTAGCAAATCGTATTTAAAAAAAAACGAAAATGCCTCAAATTGTTATTGTTAAACGAGACTAAAAGTAACATAACATGAAATTTAAATAATTTACTTGCAATAGAATGTACAGAATCCCTGCTACTCCGTGTGCCGCTCCCAAGTAAGTCTTTTCATGCCATTGCCACATAAGAGGACAATCACATTTCATTCGAAGTGCGAGGTCTTTTCCAGATTTTAAGATAGCAGAAATAACCTTAATACAGACAATAAGTACATATCTGATTAAGAAACATAATAGATAAAGAAATAAAATTTTGAGGCCGGTCGTGACGCAGAGGAACAAAGTGTGACTGTAAAATCGACTTGTTGTGGGTTCGATCCTCACTCGAGGAAGTGATATTTTCCTAGATTTAGTCAGTTCCTTTAGTATATTTTATAATAAATAAAATATATGATATATACGTATATCGCAATATACTTCAAGTGCCTTGTGTCCTGTAAACACCATTGATACTTATTAAGAAAACGTATTAAAAATTTGAACGTTTTGCAGGCTTTGAACCCACGCCTCGATGGAAACCGTCCGAGCGTTCTGACCACCTATATAAGAACGTGTGGCTTAGCGGGTAATTTTTATAGGTAGGTTAATAAGTATTTTTCTTTCTTAAATGTGGAATAATACTTTAAAATGTTTTAAAAATACCATTGATATTGCATTTGTGTGTAGACTTTATTATTTTAATTTAAGCAATAAATAACTGTGAATACAGTATAATAATCATACCTTTTCCATAACATCAGCAGGAATAACACCGTTTTTGGATGTGTATTTGTTTACGAATAGTAATGCATAAAGGTAACCAGCCTTTCCATATAGAATTTCATCAGGTGAGTCATTTAGTAATGATTGTAAATTTATTAACCTATAAGAAAAACACTTTTTTTTAAATTAATGCCTCATTAAATTACGACATTCTGGTAGTGTCTGACAGAAACGTTTTAAGGGCTCCAGAATCGAAACTTATCAAGACAAATTCTTGATAACAAAATATAATAATAGATATTATTACAATGTAATTGATTATTAACAAATAATAAGAATAATATAATAATTGAGACCAGTCACTTCGCAGAAGCACAAGCGTGCGACTGTAGATGCGACAAGTTGTGGGTTCGATTCTCACTTGCGGAAATAAAATTTTAATTTTAATAAATTAGCATTTTGTGAGTTTTGAATACCAAATATTTTTCTATGTCCTCCATAACTTCTCTTTTAAGATCAATATCATACTTATTTATTATCAATATAAAAAATATGTGATAATTTTTATAAACAAAACTTAGGTATATTGCTCACACAGAACAAATGAATATGTTCTCTATTAATATTTTATTATTTGAGGTCATTATAGCGCAATAAATAGTGGTTATGGGTTCTAATCCTAATTCCTTACTTATGTGAATGAATTATTTTCATTTCTTCACTGTGGTATAAATGGCACAGTTCTGATGAAATTATACTAGAAATAGTTTAATTTTAACACTTAGTTATCTCTGCTTATCATGTTCTAGATAGTGTGAACACAGGTTGCCTAGTACAGCATCCAAAAAATTGTACTAACTTTATAGCTAACTTACATTTTTAAAACTGTAAATAGTGATAAATAAAATTGATATTATTATTTGTTGTTACTATCCATTATAACTAAAACTAATTAAAGGCACATAGAACATTTCAAGTTTTACCATTACCTTTTAGTCAAGTGTTCATATTCAGGTAAGTTGGGTGGTCTTTGGTTGCCAAGTCTATAGGATATTACAGCTGCTATGGCAAGAGGCCCAGCATCACCACATAAAAAACTTATACGGCGAGCTTTTAAGTTATTAATATCCACATAAGTCAAGGACTTCTGTAAATAACATTTACAAATTTATGATTTTAAATATTATAGAATTGTTATTGATGTGGTTCTGAAAATAAAAGCATACCTGTAATGTATCCATACATGTTTGATTTTTCTTCAAAGAATTTATCAAGTAGAATAAAGCCAATCCAGCTGAACCAGTGTATACAGTTCCATCATAAAAGATGTCTTTTTTCATATTATTAACCAGGAATAGTTTATTTGTATTTGTGAAATTAATAACTCTTTGTTGAAATTGATTTGATAACTAAAAACGTTTAACTTAGTAAGTTATTTATTGTATTATACTTGTCTTAAGATACAATTAAAAGTTCCTTTTTGTATACATATTATGTTTTGCACAACAATCAACTTATCAGTAAACCTCATGTTTTTTAAATAGATTTTTTAAAGGACTTCCACCAATAAATAACTTTTTTTTTTACAAAATATGTCACTACTCTCTCAATGTGCCTAGCCCACCTGATCACATAATTTTTTATTCTTACTGTATTTCTTCCAATCAAATCTTCAGAGCACTCATCTTTCTTTCATTCTTAGAACTACATTCAGACTCTAAAACCCATGTTTGGCTGTCATGCCTGTTACATAGCATGTTGGCATTAGGCATTGCATTATATACGGCCAAACATGCTGATATACTGACGATTCGGTTTCTCATTGACGCTGCCAAAGCATCGGTAATTATGTTACCAACTGTAAAATAGCTTTCAACGTCTATTTCGTATCTTTCGTCTCTACTCTAAACATACTCCCCAGATATTATCTTTTTTTTCTAGGCCGTCATGGCACAGGGGCAATAGCAAGCGACTGTAAACGGTTGTGACTTCGATTACCGCTCGGGGGAGTAAAATATTTAATACTTTCATTTCTTCGCTGTTCTAATACTTTAAGAGTTCTGCGGAAAGTGAGGAATGGAATGGGAATGGAGTGTCTTTACACTAGGTTCCCAGGGTTCCTCTGCTATGCGCAAGCCAAGCTAATTTGCACAGGATTCATCGTAAACTAAATAAAATATACCGTAAGAATTTCTGTATTTAAATAATAAAATAATCAAAATATTAGTCATAAGTTAAAAATGTTTTTATCATTTAAACTTCAAACTTTAATCCATCGTTTTATTCTCCAAGAATATGATATTTTTTAAACCTTCCGATCATATTTGTTTACCCAAAATATTACAAAATATTAATAAAATTATTATTTATGACCAGACAATACCGTATCTTTAGAGGCGTTTAGAATATCGTTAGAAGCATCAGAAGAGTTTATTAATGGATTTTCGATGTACCCCATCGCACTCATGTTTGCACTTTACGCAAACATAATATAAAAAGATAAAATTTTATATTATTTTCATATTTTGTAAATAGTTCTTAAAATAAATAAAAAGTTTTTTTATAGTCTTTGATGGACATGGACGTATGTCTTTTAAGAGACAGTACTCAAATTTGTTATGGTATGCTTAGACGCTTGTCAAGCCGCAAGCCAGCAATCGTCTAAAAAAGCTCTATTATACGCGCTTAAACGTTAGCTCATACTAATAATTCATTCATAAATAAATATATGGCTCGGAAAACCCTTACAAGCTTCCAGCCTTCACAAATGTTTGGCTTCTATCTATACGCTTGTGAGCGCTTTAATATTTTCCTGACATACAAGTTAGGCTTGACGTATTTATTTATCGGTAGTAAATCAATCAATGTCTGCTTAATATTAGTATGTTAGTAAAGCAGCAGAATTGTCTATGCGGATAGTCCAACCGGGTTAGACTCATGGTTGTACAAGGGAAGCCCAGCTTAGACTACGACCACCACCAGGATTCTAGGAGTCTTTTTTGGGAAGAATATTACTAGGCGACCTTTGGAGCTTTGGAGGGCGTGAATAAAACGGTGTAAAGTCTTGGATATAGTGATGTTCCGAGACATTAGTACTGCGGAAGGCGCGGGCAGTGAGTATTTTTATATGCTCCTCGCTGCTTTCAATCCGTCGGACATCGGAGGTCAGTTTGAATGGTTGCAGTTCTCATGTACCAAGACCTGACGTATGTCTTATATAATGCCACCTTTGTGCGTAGCGGGCATCTAAGGGCAGGAGGCAGCAGGTTTAGGCTACGAATCTGGCCATTTTCTTGGCTTTTTAGTCGGTACATGATTGCGGAACACGAAACACTAGGCTAACCAGCAGGCCTTCTCTGGTCTAGCTCTAGCTTGTGTAGCGCCTGTGTGCAATGAAATTAAGTTTTTATTTTATTTACATTTTAATATTTAATTTATTCTAGTTTCTATTTTTCCTTTGGTGATTTTTTAGGATTTTTTAGTTAATTTATTTTAATTGGGTATTTTAGTTCCATTATTTTTATGTATATTTTTAACTTGCAATTACCAACGACTATACGGATATAGTCCAATGGAAATAAATAAGAATTGTGTATGTCACATTCTAAGATAGCGGATGGTAGCACTGATTGCAAGTATAGTGGCTTACATCGTCATCGTACATCAAAACAACTAACCCAATATTGGTATCAAAAGAAAGAGAGACGGGTGCTTTGATGCTTTGATTTGAGTAACCAGGGTCTTATGATGGGGCTGGAAAATTTAAATAAGAACTCAGTAATTAGAAGACGCAACTCCATCGAATTTGGGCTTGTAGAGAACTTTAGTACTACATGGTAACCAGGGTCTTATAATGGAACTGGAAGATGTCCATAAGAATTCGATAACTAAGTGACATAATTATATCGAATTTGGGCTTGCTTAATTCATCTTAACGAGTACTTTGTTGATAGATGGTAACCAGGGTCTGATGATGGACCTGAAAGATATGAGAACACCATACTAAGTTAAAAATAAAATCAAAAGAAACAAACATAAAGAGAAAAGTACCCATTAGGTTTTAAATTCACGGCGAGTTTCATACAAAATGCAACCAAATCGATGCAAATACACTTCATCTTTCGATTGCTCTGACTTAAACGCTTGATATTTTCTGTTCTCCAAAACATGCATATTTGATATTCATTTTAGCCTGATACCTCCAGTCGATCTCAAGATAAATGGTCTTAACAGACGAACAACTAAGTGATCGTCTAAGAGTTTTGTTTCTATCTTTTGAGATACGGAAAAAAAAGAACAGCTAGAACCAGAACGAAAATTGGAACATTCTCCGAAGCTGGAATGGAACAACTGGAACATGTTTCGCAATTTAGCCGGAATCACTAGTATATATTACGTGTATCAAAGTTTGCGTACTTACGATTAAATTGTAGAAATGTTTAGGTATTAAAAATATTAAGTATGAAAATAATTTTATTGAAACAGATGAATTAACGTTATATACTCTATTTAATATATGACAAAAATAATCAATTATTAGTGAAAGTAACATGGAAAACATTCACTTCTTTATCTAAAAATTATAAATACTGAATTAGTGTACTAATTTTACTAATTTAGTTAGTTCGTTATATAATTTTCTCTACAAAATTTCTAACTATTAAAAAATATTTTGAATTTCTGAGAAAAATCCGCATATATATATAGCCATAGACAAAAGCATTAAATTAAGACCGCAGTCAATGTCATGTGTCATTTTCAATAAAAAAATATCAATTGTCATTATTTACTTCCCCAAATTCAATAAATATATAAGATTTGAACTCTACATTACGAACAGTATTTATAAAGATTTTATTACATAGTAATACATAATGTTTGCTTCCATAAAATCATTTTTTAAATGGAATTTATCTAAAAGTAATGGAGACAAAAAAAATACTTCATCTTTGTTATTTGTGATATTTGTAAATATACTTGAAGATGTTTTATTCTGGAAAAAAATGTGGCTGTCTTTGTTATTTTTTATATTATTTAATATTTTATTTTTGTAAGTATTAAATAGCTCTTATTTTATTTATTAGATACAAATATAATGTGTATTATATAAAGAGGCGAGTAGTGGCGCAAGGGTGGTATTATAAAGTCGACTGGTTGTGAATTCCGTTCCCACTCGAGAAAATGAAATATTTATTAAAATATATATTTCCATATTCTTCGCTCTGGTGTCGAGGTATAGCGGCGTTGAGTTCCGCCATTCAACACACAATGCTTCCAGAATTCGGCAGAAAGTGTGGAATGGAGTGTCCCAACAGGTAGGCAGGGGGTACTCTTTGCCTACTCTGCTGTGTGCAGGATACAGCATGTAGAAAATGTACTATATTATACTTCCTTTTATCTATTTCAGCTTCTGTGTTTATCAAGAGTTGAATTTGCTACAATTTATTTTCGGATTTTATATCATAATAGTTATTGCTGATGCATTTGAAACATGGCTTAAGTATAAACATCGGACGTCGTGTCTTAAAAGATTAATTATTCATGATAATATTAAAATTAAATCAGTTATTTGTAAAATACAGACATGGGTTAAGAAATTGCAAATGGGCTTTGTTTATCTAAGAAATAGAAACCATACAAAAGTAAGTGTCTTTTACCATTCTTAAACTTATTAATTGTTTTCATATTCTTATTTGTATATAATTTAAAATTTTCAGGCATTTTTGTTACTTCAAATTATATTAAGTGTCATGCTATTTATTGGGAAGTATATGAATGGATACACTTTAATATATATTTTATGTACAGTATTATTTTTCATTGATAAACTCATACCTCCTTTAATTAAAATATTAAGAAAAGTTCAACAAAGTGCAGGTAATAAAACACATTGTATTATAAAAATTTATTAATACATTTTTACATTATCTGAAATATATTTAAAATAATTATTTACAGAGTCTGAATATGAACTTGAAGGTCTAGTCCCAGAAGAATCTGAAGTTAACTTACAGTTATTATCTATAGAACTAGAACAAAAACCTGTGATTGATGAAAAACAGAGTTTAGGTAAAGAATTTTAAAATGGTAGTTCATCACCATCAGACCGAGATTTCTGTACTGTTTTATGACTTTTTTCAATGCTTTCAATGTTTGTTCAACACATATTATTATTTCATTATATTTGCATGTTTCTTTTCATTTGATGGGCGCTACTTGTTATTTAGCTTGATGTGGTAGTTTTAATTTTATGAGCATTATTTTGTTTACTTGGACAATGAAAGTTTTATGATATTATTAAAACATAGAAAAAAAGAACTATGTTAAAAAGAACCCATTACAAACTAAAAAGCATAATTTACTATAGAGTTAAATTAGAATACTTCTTATGCAAACCTAGCTAATTTTATTTAGTGCATCTGAGCTTTGTACTACACAAATTAACTGACAATCTTTAAATTCCACAAAAAATCAGCAGCTGACATAACTTTTTGTTTATGTTAACAGTAAAAGTACTCCATATTTAAATTTTAATTAATTACCACTAAAATTTTTTATTTATACCAGTCCTGGCTCATGGGCACGTAGGTTTGATCCACATTCAAGGACTGATTATTTTTCTATTTTATTTTTTTTATAAAATAGAAAAATAATCAGTCAGGACTCATTAAAATTTTGCAGTGTTGAAGAATATGTCCTGACTGGCCTATCTATTTAGTATTATGCCATACTAAATAGAAAAAGTTTGTCATGTGTTGAAAAATATTTATATTATGTAAAAAAAACTTAACTTTAAGGCTGGTGTGGCGCAGGAGCACAAGAGTGCAACTGTAAACAAGACTGTTGTGGGTTCGATCCAACTCTGGGGAATGATATATTGAATATTTCCATTTCTCTGCTCTGGTAACAATGGTGTTAAGTTCTAAAATTCACATGGAAATGTGAAAAGAAATAAAAAAAGATATGGCCAAAGCTATTGGTGGAAAGTTAATGATATATAATTCATTGTTAGTTACTTTCAGTTTACTTTCAATAGTCGTATATTTTTGTTTTGATTTTAATTAATATTATGTTAAATATTGTATATATTTAAATATAACTTTCCTTAATATAAACTTTTAAGGATTTGTAATTTTTATAGATTATTGGAAACCTGATGATTTACCTCTAGAAGAAGAAGCAAGTGATAGTAGTTCAGACAATAGCAGTTCACTAGTAACTAATTTGTCAACAGAAAAACTGCAAACTCTTTCAAAGGATGTGGACATCACAGATTCAAGTGAAGATGAATACATCCCTCAAGGTAAATACATTGAAATGAAAATAAAATGTTGATATATGATACCATAAAAATTAATTATTCTACACTTGGAATGCAAAACACAACTTTAAGAAAACAAATAAAAAAAATCATAAAGCAGTATTTGAACCCACACCTGGAAACTGTCTAAGCACTCTGGCCCCCAAGCCATACATTTTCATCAAGCTACTTCCAATTTTTATATATATGTTATTGCATTTAAAAATCATTTTGTCTAAAATGAAATGGTTTTCTGTTAGTTAAAGTAACTAAGTAAAATCTTGGGCAGTTGTATACTTTTATTTTATTTTTTAATAGCTTCATGCAAAACACTCCATTCCCATAAGCTTTTATTTCAATTTACAAAACAGTTTTTTTTTTGATTTTCCCAGATCAACAAGCTGAGCCATATCAAACTTCTTTAGAAATACAATCCTCTGGGAGCTGGAGTGGTGCAGCTTATAATGTTTTTTCTAATATTGGGGGTGCTATGGCTAATATAGTGTACAAAACACAAGATGACAAAGAAAAAAGAAGAAAAAGAGTTTCTAGTATGGACTCATCCGATGGTTTTGAAATGATTGACAAAAATGAATTACAATAAGAGTACTTAATCCAACATGAACCAAATAACATTGTAATAGTCCTTGCAATATAGAGTATAGTTTATTTGACATATCACATACATTACCTTAAATAAAATTACTCAACATTAATTATTGTCCAATTTAGACATTAATTCTTTATGGTGTTTTTTTAATGCTTTTAACCGTATACTACTTAAAGTGTTTCTTGCAACAAGGGCTTCTAACATAGGCCGTGATATCTGAAATTTAATAGATTTAGTGTTGTTAAAAGATCTTAAAGATTTAAATAAAATCATAGCTAAAAAGACGCATTTGTTTAAATAAGAAAATCCTCTTTCCATTTATTTCCAAATATTACCCCAATAGTAAATTTTAAACAAAGATTTAGTATAGTAACTTTTCTCTATAGTTTGATGTGGGTTCTTGTAAGATAATATAAAAATGTCTTATTCTTAATCTAGAGTGGTTTTTATAAACTTTTATAATCTTTATTTCTAAAATAATTTGAGCCTATTGGGGCGCAGGGTCAATAACATGCAACTGCAAACGAGATGGTTGTGGGTTCAATTTCTATTCGGGGGAATGTAATGAAAATATTAAATATTTATATTTTCATTACTTTGCTCTGGTAACGAGACAAGAAGCGGCTTTAAGTTTCGCACTCAACACTTCTTGAATTTCTTCAATTTGGCGGAGATGGGATTGTTCTTTGGAATTGTAAAATTCGTTCTGGAGAGGGGCGTTAACTGTTACAACACAGTTCTTATCTAAAGTAGTCATTATCGAACTTTAATTTTATCTATCAATCGTTAAGTTCCAATATTTAAAATAAATAAATCACGCTGTATCCCGCACACAGCAGGATAGGTAGACGGAACCTCGTGTTAAAACACTTCGTTCCCCACTTTCCGAATTCCGGAGGCATTGCGTGTTGAATGGCAGAACTCAATGCCGCGCTTAGTCTTGACACCAGAACGAAAAAATGGAAATATAAATTTAAGTAAATATTTCATCTCTTCGAATGGGGATCGAACCCACAACCAGTCGGTTTTACAGTCTCACTTCGTGCCACTGCGCCACGACTGGCCTCTTAAAAAAAATAATAATTAAATAATGTGTGTTTTAGATTTCGTAGTAAAGAGCCATAACATTATTAAAGAGTAACTTATAGCCATTTTTATGCTTCTGTTCTATATTTATTTCAAATTTATTTTTCTGTCTTCCCTCTATAGCATATTAGGTCACTTCTTTATTTTTAGTCATGCTTTTTCCCACCTATTAAGATTACAGCATGCTCGATAGGCAGAAATAACATAGTGTTAAAGCCCTCTGTTCTTCAATTTCAGCCCAGTGGACATGATGTGTAAAGTTCTAGAACTTGACATCGCACATTGTCTATGAGAGTGGAAAATTGAAAATAATATAAATATAAAAATAAGTCATTAATTTCTCCAAGTGGAGATAGTAACCACAATATTTATTTACATCGAGATATTGTCCCACTGCGACACAATGGCCTCTTGGTCGAAAAGGATTGTAAAACAACGTAATAATATAATTATTCTGGATGATACTGTGAATATAAAAATCACCTTTTCAACAATGTGTCCTATGGCTATAGTTCTTACAGCTGCATTATGTTGTTTATTTATTATATCCTCTGTGTCAATTTCCCCTGCTTCATTTTTGAAAGCTTCATCTTCCTCCTCTTTTAATATTGTGGGCAATTGTGTTAATGTCTAACAAAAGAATATTACCACATTAAAAAGATTTTTATTGTAATAAATAGCAGCCACACATTTATTTATCCATAAGGATATGAAGACCACACTTACATAATATTATAACTTTAATGACAAATAGGATGATGTGTATGTGCTTTTATGCTTAATATAAAAACACCATAAAAATGTTAGTTTCATCTATATTTTTTCTTAGTATACCCAATGTAAAGAAATATCAATAAAATCAACATTTGGATAATTGCTGTTGTATTTTTATAAACACAATATTATATTACTATTAAAACAATATTCACTTCTGTATGCAAAATTTTATTATTAGTATTTGGTTCAGCTACACACGTAATCTTGTCAAAGTGGGAAAAAGAAAATAATGACTTTATCCGAGTGGAGATACAATTTGCAACCATCCCATTTACAAGCAGATGTTTTACCACTAAGCTATGACAACCTTAAATTATTTTGTTATTATTGTATTGCCACTGCCGTGCTTAGCCTCGACACCAGAGAGAAGCGAAATGAAAATATAAATGTTAATAAATATTTCATTTCCTTGAGTTGATTTTACAGTGACACATTGTGCCCCTGTGCTATGACCTCCAAGGTTCCCTCTGTCTAGCCTGTTGTATGTGGGGGAACAGAGTGTGTTAACACAAGGTTCCCTCTGTCTACCCTGCTGTATGTGAGATATAGCGTGAAGCTGAAGCTATTGAATAAAACCTGAAAATAAAATATCAATATAATTTGGAATAAGATTAATTGAAAATAGTGTATAATACTTACTTCAAAATTATTAATAGTAAGGGAATCATTATTATTTGTGATTTCTAGTTCAATTTCTCTCCGGCTTTGATTAGAACCATCACTGATAGATTGGAAGCATGTAATTTGAACCTTAAACAAAATCATAATTTGCACCCTACTTCAAGTAACTTTAAACAATAAAGTATAGACCATCTACTCAGAAACTGAACTTACAAAAATATACAAATAGGTAATCGAAATGACATAAAAATAGCACCAGCAAAAAATATATATAGAAATATAAATAAATAATACAATTTTTTACAATTCATAATTAGGAAAAAACCATCTGGTTTTATGTCTATAATATTGTAAATAAATGAAAATAATATTATAATTAATAAAACCATTCACTTTAAAAATGTGTAAACATTGTGTGTATGTTATAATTTTACTGCAAACTTACTTAAGTTACAAATGAGAAGTCAACTGATTAAAATAGTCGAGAGAAAGAGACAGAGATTGATCAGTATATTAAATTTCTTTGTCAAAATTGATTTTGTAATTCAAGAGATATAGGATAATTTTGATAAAAATATATTTAGGTTGAATTGAGAACTTGCTCATTTTTGAAAACAGCATATCTAAAATAATATAATGGTGGTGATGGGTGATGTTCTTTGCTTGCTGCTATGGAACCCTACATATGCAAGTCAGACTCTGTTGGATAGTTTTTATTTATTATTATTCACATTGTTCAAAACTATGTGCTTTTAAAGTTTCTTGGAGAGTTTCTATTTTCAGACAAAACTTGCATTTATTTTTTAATGTTGGCATTCCACTGAATTCTGGATGGAAGGACATAACAGTTCTTCAAAGAACAGACAGAATGGAAAATTGTCTCAAATGTTGATTTGAGGCAAACTTGTTTCCGTTTTGAAGGCAATTTAAAATTTATTATTTGCTATATTTTTTCTGTTGTGACCGTATTTACTAAGTGACAGTTATAATAAAGACACTTATTTGTATGTGGTTGGAAGTTATAAAAAAATATTTATTATATATTATTTATATTTTCAGTTTAAGAGCAGACAGTCTATAACATAAATATATATATACATTAATTTATTTATAATTAATATAACTTCACTTATATATTGATGTTAGAGACTAGATTGAAGTTTATTATAGACTAAATTTAGATAAATAATATTTTCCTTACTGAAGGGGCTTTAGCTGTTTGATCTGTCAGAAATACGGCAAAAATTATCCCAACAAAGCTGGAATCCATTCTTTGGTACATACTTTGAGTAGCAAGATCTAAAAAACATTTATTAAAAAGCTTTAATATGTCTAAAATTATAACACACACAGTAAAATAACAGTAAAAAGATTATAATTTAAAAGTAATCATAAAATTAATTGAGTACCTACTACCCAGTGGTGACTGATAGAATGTGCAATAGTTTTGAGTTTCATTTCCACTGAGGAAAAAATATTTTCTTTTCAACACTGATAAAAAGACAAAGCATGGCTTTGAGTTCCAGTCAACAATGTATATTAATATAATACTTTAATATTCAATTTCCCGGCCATTGAACCTTTAGTTTCCCTGTGAGTATACTGCTATATGTGAGATATTCCGTACCAACATGTGATGGCCATACAGTAATATGTGGATGAGAGTGGTACCATCCAACCACTCTAAGTGGACGCCCTACTTCTGCTGCTAGCTCTTCTGCTCTTAAAGTAGCCTGCACGAGTTGCTCTTCAGAAATTTCCACTCTATCAGGTTTTTTATCCAAGCGCCTTAATATAACCGATGAGACTATAGAAACCAGGGTATTATTATTATGGACCTGGAACATTATTATGAGGTTATTAACGAGATGATGATGAAGAGTACTTTATAATGATGAAGTTTTTATAAAAATAGGAATAATATTAAGCTAAAAACATGTGTTTTTGAGTTATTCGCATATATACCTCGCCAATCAATAGTCCCATTATCTCTTCTTTCTCAGTGGACAACGCATGCTGTATACTGACTAAAGTAACATCAGTAGATAACAAGACCTTTTTTAACATTTTAATATGTTCAGTTCAGAATAAGAATAAAAATCAATAAAATTCAAGTTTAGTAGCAAAAATAATTTTAAGTCTCCTGTTCTGTTCTGTTCTGTCTGTTCTGTTTGTCTCCAATAATCCACAGAAATTGTTGTTTATTTACGTCTCTATATATTTGACAATGACAATCAAGATTATTTGACATTTAATCTTAGAACATTTAAAAAAGAATACATAGGTGAAATTAACATAATATTTTATCTTAGTAAATAAATAAAATGGTATTATAAAAATCGTAATAGTAAATGAAACTCATGTTTTGAAAACATATACATGAAATTCGCTAGTAATAGTAAATTATTGAGGCTAGTCGTGCAGTGGCACAGTCTTACTATAACACCGATTGATTGTGAGTTCGATCCTCAGTAGAGGGAATGAACTATTTTTTAAAATTAATATTTCCCCGCTATGGTGTCGAGGAAAAACGCAGCGTTGAAGTCCGCCACTAAACACGCAATGGTGGGGCCATTGCGTGAATTCGGCTGAAAGTGGGGAACGGAGTGTCTTAACACTAGGTTCCTTCTGCCTACCCTGCTGTGGGATACTTTTACTTTTTTTTTGTGAATTGCTTTTTTTCTTAATTTTTAATATCAAATTATATTTACTTTAAATACTAAAAACACAATTGGATAGTTCTCTGAAACACACAAATTTCAAGTTCCTTTACTAATAATTTAATACTAATAATACTAATAATTTAATACTAATAAGTATTAAATTATTTTAAAAAGTGGAATATCATATTAAATACTTACCTACATAAAAAATAAGAAGTCTAGACGAGATTAATGATGAAGTGTTAACAAAAATATACTTTAGTAAAAAACCTTTAAAAAATTTTTAAGTGCCCTTCTAGTGCTATTTTTACCTAATTTCTGTTCAAAAAATTTATAAGTAAAGTATATTTCAATGAAATAACTCTATACATAAAGTTTTAAATAATAAAACGGGCTTATAATTTAAGTGTAACTACATAAACATCGATCACAAAAAAGTTTATAAAGCTTATGTCATTGATCACTGGAGTTATTATTTTTAAAACTGCCACGAAATGAGGTTACATATACTGCTTATTTCGGGTTATGATAATGTTAGTATGCAGAGCTTTGTTCTCCGACGGTGCATCGGATGCCACGCCACGAATTTTTTGATAAAATTGCAACATGTTTTATATAAATTCATCGTGGATAGCAACGTATATAGTCAGCAAAAATAGTAAGAGTTAAACAACACTAGCAGAAATATTTCTATTTATTATCGTATATTAATTTTAGTACATTAAAGGAGTTTATTATCAATTTAATTATACATGAGGCCAGTAGTGGCGCAGTGGCACAAAGTGTGCCTGTAAAACCGACTGGTTGTGGGTTCGATCCCCACTCGAGGAGATGAAATATTTA
>DWAO01002270.1:0-16392 GCA_018230605.1 Heliconius congener | reverse complement strand
AGGTTCCCTCTGCCTACCCTGCTGTGTGCGGGATACAGCGTGAAGCTGAAGCTGATAATATATTTTCGTACTTTTTTTTATATTTCTTATACCGGTCTTATTATGATTTATTACAACATTCGATTTTAGTTTCGTAAGAAAACATTATTTGGGTAGACCGGTTTTTGCACGTTACTTATGTATATCAAACGATACTCTTCTTACAACATATGTGTTTATAATTGTTAATTTATTTATTTACTTTTTTTATCAATAGGTAAATTTAAGAAAACATTCTTTTTAATAATTATACTAACATTTTACATTTTTTTAACATAAAAAATAATATGGAGGCCAAAAGATCTTAGTTATTATATGAAGCTTAAAAATCCATCAGTTTTATCAGTTTATCTATCAATCACTCACTCAATATCCTACTACTACCTACGACCTACTTCTCATCATCTGATTTGCTTCAACATTTGCACACGTCCTGGATCCGATGATGATATTATATTTTTTACATCTTAAACCTGATGGGGCTATGACTGGAGAACTAGGATTACGAGAAATTACTTCTTTTTTGTTTCACGCGAAAAGCAGAGGGAACAGAGGCGGAGACTTTCGCATCTATTTTTCGAGACATTGCGTGTTGAATGGCGGAACCTAACGTTGCGCTTTATTATCAAATCCAGGAAATGAAAAAGAGTAATTCTGCCGTGTGAGAATCGTACCTACTATCATCGCGTTTACGGTTAGATGCTGTGTCAACTTACTAACTGTGTATATACAAAGTACATTTAAGCAATTTTTGTGTTTTATTATTTAAATTATTTATTAAAAAAATAAATTTAAAAGTGGGGAACGGAGTGTCTTAACACTAAGTTCCCACTGCTTACCCTGCTGTGTGCGGGATATAGTGTGAATTGTTTATTAAATAAAATTTATTAAATTTGGTTCTCAATAAGGTTTTTGTAACATACTGATTTGTAGTCAAACGTGATTATCATGCGAACTAGGCGCCATTATCGTGTATATTGTGTTTGTAAATTGTAAAGTAATTAATATATAATGCAATTTAATATATTAATGTAATTAAAGATGATGCCATCAAGTTGCAGCCGACGTTGCTTGATATGGCGATCGTAGGTTGAATCATTAAACGAATACGAATATAATGCGACATTTAAGTTTTTATTTTTGAATTAATACTTCTTGAGTAGGCCTTCTTATCTAAAGTGCACAGTGAAGTTGACCGTGAACTATTTTATTACAGTCTTGATGAGTGAAGTACCTAGGTGTATACAATTTCTATTTTATTTCTTCTTAATCTATGTATATTTAAATTATTAAATTGTTTTCAATATTAAAATATTAAATATTTATCTAAATTTTAATATTTTAATATTGAATACAATCACGACGCGACGGTTGTGGGTTCAATACCCGCTCGGTGGAATAAAATATTTAATATTTTAATTTCTGCGCTTATGCTACGCTTCAGAAACAGGGCAAAGTGCGACGTTGAGTTCCGCCTGGAAAATGTAGTGTTGACAATAGGTTCCCTGATCTCTCTGCCTACCCTGTTAAATGCGATTCAAGAAGCTAATCCATTGCGTCATTAAGTACGTTTTGTCAATCGCGTTTGTTTTATTTAAACAGGTGTTGCAGAAAATAACCTTCATTAATTATGGTTTTTAATTGAATAAAGATACTAAATGTCATAATTTATAAAATATATAATTAACGTCGTTGTAACTACATAAATTGTAGATTGTAATTGCAGAGAAAACCTAGTGTTGAGACACTGTTCCCCATTGCCTGATAATATTTAAAACGTTGTGTGTTCAGTTGTGGAGCTCAACGCCGCGCTCTGTTTTGTGATCAGAACCAAGAAACGTATATATTCATGTTTCCGTGTGGGGAGTAGAACCCGCGCGTTTACAGACACGCCGCAGCAGTATTGTCTGACCGCTTTATTATTCAGCGATAGCTTTATTTTTAAATATTTTTATTGAAACAGCAAATGTGATAATTAATTAAAAACATTCATTGATATCGTCATAACCACAACTGGTTTAGGTATAAACACTCCACGTGATAAAACTAACAGATCATTTGCTTAATGGTAAAAACTATAATATTCAAAATTTACTCATCTTAATTTACTTTTAATTTGTCTGAAATTTAGATATGTAAAAGATATTATCTTATTCTGTAATATATATTTGTTTTACATAATGTATCTCTGGTCTAGGTATACATGCCCTGCGGTAGGCGGAGGAAACCTAGTGTTAAGACACTCCGTCGCGGCCTTTCCGGCCAATTTTCGAGACATTGCATGTCGAGTGGCGGAATCCAACGATGCGCTTTCTCCTGTTACCAGAACTAGGAAATAAAAATAATTCAATGCCCCGAGTGGGAATCAATCCCACAGTTTTATCGTAAACGGCCAGTCAGTGGCAGGCAGACGGCCACGATCTATCTTTCATTATTTTATTTCTTATGTATCATTATTTGATGCAAGGTTATTTCGAATGACAAGTAACATTTGTGACGTAAATCATTATTATTGAATGATAACAGTTTTATCGTAAACATATTTGATGTACACCAGTGGTCTTTTAAATGTTCTTATCTTCATGTTAATCTATTATTTTTATTCGTTTTATCACATTGTTCAAAGTGGAGAACGGAGTGTCTTAACACTAGGTTCTTTCTGCCTACCCTACTATGCTGTGCTACGCTGCTAATATAATTTGGAAAAAATTGTGAATATTAGTAGATTCGTTTAAAATATTGTTTAATTTGCCCAAAAATATAGGTACATATACTTATATTATAGAAGCTATGAATAACTTAGATAAAGTAAATAAATGTCTCTACATTTGTTTCTTTATTTGTTTTTGTACTATCTTAAAACAAATTTTGTTTGTGTTGTATGTTAATTAATGTTATTGCGTTTAATATAAACAATTGGTTAGGTATGAATGTAGCGTCCGGCCGCATTCACTTTTCCGTCACATTTGACCCGTTTTAAACAGCCGTATCATACATACTGTATCTCGCATATTACGGGATAGGTAGAGATAACGTAGTGTTAACTGTTAAGCCACTCCGTTCACATGGTTTTCTGTCAAAACGATGAGTGGCGGCACTCAATATTACGGCTTGTCTTGTGAGTTGTGATTAGAGTGAGGAAAACCATCTCGTTCTCCAAATTCTGCTAGAACTTGAGATATTTTTCTCACTTTGGCAACGAGGTAAAGCGCAGCGTTGAGTTACGTCAATCAACACGCAATGGCTCCAGATTTATTCGGAGTATCTTCACATTAGGTCCCCAGCTTGCCTCTGCCTACCCTGCCATGTGCTAAAAGAAAGTGCAAGTTGGGCTCGACTTTTTTTCTGAAATTCAAGTTTAGTTTACCCAAAGGCCTTACTTACATCTGATACCTCACTTGAACTAGCGGCTTTAATACCAAAATTAGCCCCCTTTAACCTTTTTTTTTTAGGATTTAACTACAAATGTATAGTTTTCCGATTTTTTCCTGGCCTAGTACTACCTGTAGATGCCAGCTGCTAGACAGACGGACAACAAAATGATTTTATAAGGGTTCCTTTTTTCCTTAAAAAATATGGAACCCTAAAACTAAAAGTGATTAATATTCCATCTAGGAAGGCAGGCAGAGGGAACCTGACAACGTAGCACTACGACTCCCCGTTCCCATTAGGACTTCCATTCCTCACCTTTCGACTAATTCTTGAGGCATTAGGTGTTGAGTGGCAGAACTCAGCGCCGCACTTTGCCGCGTTACCAGAGGGACGAAATAAAAATATTAATAATTTTATTCTCTCGTGTGGGAATGGAACCTACAGACGTCGCGCTTACAGTTGTTAGCTTAGGCACCTGCGTCATGACTGCCTTGAAATAAAATTATAATTTATATATATAAAAACTTTTGATATATGTTTACAAATATGACGCAGTTCTCAAAATGAATAAAGTACATAGCTACAGATACGCCATATCACACCCTCTTTCCTCTTACATAAGAGATGTAAACAAACATTACTTAAAAGCGAAATAGAAGTGTAAATTAAATTTGAACATTATATCGTATTGTCTGGTACTTGTTAGTTCTATATATAGGCTTTGCAAATTCAATATATAATCTCCTTATAAAGATTTTTACAATTGTTAAAGTTAAAGCATTATTTTATACTTAGAATAAATAAAGAATTTAGAGACTTTTCATAGCACGTTTTATCGTCTAATGCATATCACTCTCTCTCTCTTTCTCTAACACTGCACCGGTTCGGAAGACAGTTATGCTGGGGAGGACCCGCAACAAACTGTCAATAACAACAACAACAGTTGTTCATTTTAAGGTTTCGTACTTCAAAAAGTGAAAAAGTAACCCTCATCCAAGTCCGTCTGTCAAGACCATTTATCCCGCGATCGCGTGGAGCGATCAAGCTAAAATTAATATCAAATATTCAGGTCAGATATTAAAAGATACGAGCATCTATGACATCGATCGCGTAACCAAAACCCATAATATGGTACTTCCCTTAAATCTACAGTTATGAAATTTGGCACTAAGTGAGAACTTACAATATAAATAAAGGAAAAGACCGAAATTTTATAGGTTATAAAAAATCATTACAAACTTATACATTTTTGTAATTAACTTTTACAAAATGAGTACATATACAAACTTCAGTTTGTTAACGTTTTAAAGTTATACTACCCGTTGACCGAATGCTGAAATTGGTGCAGATTGATGGTGGTGGTAGTGAAATTGGTAAAATTAGTAGCAAGTCCGACTCACACCTTATCGGTTTTTTTTTCAATATAAATGAAATTCTATTGTTTAATGTAATTTTAATATTACACATTCAACTCGTGTTTAAAATTTCAATTAATTAATTAAATTATTTTTCGTATGAATATATTCAAACTCAAGCAATGTAATGATTTTAATGCACATTTACAAAATTAAATTTACAAGTTCCTTAAACCGAATTTCATGTGTAAAAGTAGTAATGAGTTCGAAGTAACATTTAACATGACCGCCTAATGTTATTGTATAGATTAATTATATAAAATTATATAGACTACGTAAAGCGATCGTCACAATAAGAAATCGTCTGTTCGGACATATTGATAGCATTTTACTATTTACTGATAAGTTGTTTTTTTTTCACTGCACATATATACTGTATATATAGAGTGTTTCTTATATCCTTTTATAAATAAATAAATAAATAATATACATGTATATGACAATCGTACCGCAGGGGCACAAGCGTGCGGTTGTTAACGCGACAGACTGTGGATTCGTTTCTCACTATAGGAAATAAAATATCTAATCACTTCATTTCCTCGCTGTGGTAACGCGACACAAAGCGAGGCGTGGAATGCCGCCATTTAACATGCAATGTTCGGCGGAAAGTGAGCAACGGAAGTATCTTAATTGTATTGGAATGTTTTAACTCTAGGTTCCCTCTGCCTACCCTGTTGTGTGCGGAATACTGCGTTAAGATAAAAAATGTATATCAGAAATTACGTTTTTCAACTTGTAAATAAGGTAGAGCAAACAGTCAAGTAAGTAAAAGTAAAAAAAAAACTTCCTTATCCATTTGGGAAGAACCACCATCACCATCGACTAGTGGTTAAGAATTTAAATCCATACATTTGTTCTCTATGCCTCAACTTCGTCGTTTTAACGCGAAGAGTGCGTAGTTTTCATGAGATTGATATGTTGAGTTTCATGCGCTGGTTTCTGCCAGGTCTGATGAATTAATTTTAGTGAAACGGTGCTCAATTATAAGACGTTCAAAAATTTAAGCATTTAACTTTTTATTTTGAATAAAATTTATGGATTTTGACTATAAAAAGTTTTACATATCTACGTTTTTATGTTTTTATTGATACAAAGCCAGAAACGTTTCTATAATGTAGGTGGTGATTCAAAAATATACACCTAGCGTAGTGACTAGAATTCTCTCGATGAAACCAAGAGATTTATATAGTGTGTTGATTTTTTTTATAATTGCTAAGGTCATTCATCTCGTAGACTATTCTGTCTTTGGCGCAATGCCTAGAAGATGTTAGATTATTAAGTGATAAGCTTCACGCTTTATCCTGCACACAGCAGGATAGACTTAGTGTCAAAAATACTCCATTATCCCATTGGATTTTGCGTATTGAAAGACGAAACTCAACGCCATATATCTTCTACCAGAGCAGAGAAATATAAATATTTTATTTTCCTTACTAGGTCGAACTGGAAACCAACATTACCAGGTCAGATGTTGTACGCCACCGCGTCTTGGTTAGTTAATAAAATAGTCTATACAATGTTAGTAATAATATAGTTTTAGTCTTAAAGCTACAACGATAAGAATATTTTATTTTACGATTGAAAATGAATAAACCATTTCTTTATATCAAAATATATTTTTTTATTATAATGCCCCACAATCGTATTTTCCTCTATATATGGTGTAGTCTGTCAACATGTTTGCCCCGGAAGCACGCTGAAATAGATCTCATATGAGATATTGTACAATTGTTTTCGTCTGGATGCCAAGGACGTAATTGTTTGTAGCGACGCGTCCAAAGTTCACATGTCGTCACTAGTCCATTCGCTCTTTAAAGAAAATTAGATGTTTTTGTAATTTACAACACTATTTAATGACTAATTATTTGAAAATTAAAAAAAAATGTATACGAGTATATTTTTTAATTTAGTTTTTAATCCAGCCATGTATCAAACATAAATTATATTTATTATGTTCGCTGCGTAATTATAGGTGCTATAGAATGATAAACTTCACTACGTATAACGGTACTGTTTGTAGTTTCCTAGCAGAATTTTTATTTTCCATAGCTCTGTTTTTTTTTCGATATTTGTTGAACAATATAGGACTGTGATTCTCAACCTTTTCTTGTTGCGGCACATATTTAACGATTTCAAAATTTGGCGGCACTCAAAGAAAAAGATAAAAATTATTTACTTACTCCAACACACTGCATAAATAGTTTATGACAAAAATTTTAATATATTTGCAAAATTTGGCGGCACACTTGAAATTTGGTGGCACACAAAAGTACCGCAGCACAATGGTTGAGAATCACTGATATAAGATAACATTTTTTTTTTCGTCTTTACAATACACACAATTTAGAGTAGAGAGTAAAAGTTATTGATGGAGTATTTTTTATACTTCTGTGATTTGGAACAATAGTCATTAATTTTCCTGCTTAGATATTGGCATGCTATATACTATTAAAAAAAATAACTTACTACAATCATTAGTATCGGCTGTAGGTAAAAATAAGCAAAAAAATATGAAATTTTCTAAAGGCGGGTTCCAGCGAGATGGAGCTACTCAACGCCGTGCTTTGTCTTGTCACCAGAGCGAGTAAATGAAAATATAAACATTTCCTCAAGTGGGAATCGAACCCACAACCCGTCGTGTTTACAGTCGCACGCTTGTACTGGTTTCCTTTTTATATATTTTATGTAGATTTCAGCCTTTGTTTCTAAACGTGGAATATAAATTAAAAAGAGAGTTGCTCTTTAATGGAAGTCCTTCGCTGGGTCACGTGGCTTGCATAAAAACAATTTAAGAATCGAGCGTGTTTTGTACGGGTTTTTTGGTCAATGATAAACTTGTTTGTAAATATTAAATTAAAAGTGCATTGATCTTTTCCTTTGTCCTTTATAATATTTTCTTTCGCTTCACGCTGTATCCCGCATGTACAGATCCCTCCCTCACGTGTGGCCTCAATATTATTATTTTGCTAAGAAACTACGTTGTCAAGTAAATAATAATTTCTTCCTGAGGTCTGAAAAAGATATTGCTCTTCTTTATAGTTACCATAGAGATTGATCTCGTTAATCATGCATATTGTATACTTTTCTCCTGAAAAACTAGTTTTTGGTTTTATTTTAACTCATAATTTTGTGATACATTCAGCGTTTTTAACTTTTACCTGCGTTAAGTATAGTTAAATAACTTTGAGCTATTCTCAGGATTTGTTGATTTTTATAGATTATTAAACGTATGTTAGAGAACGGGATCTCAAGTTCGATCTCAGACTTGAGACCGGCTTCTAAATACGAGCCTAAGTTACATTGAGACTATCAACATGGATGTAATAAATGAACTAACCAAAATAAAAAAGCTTTCCAGCCAATTCCTCATGATGTTAGTATAAATTATTGTAATATACAAAATATGTACCCATATGGTCTTACATACAAATACGCTTGTCTTATCATATTATAACTAAGAATTGGAAACTTCGCATTCAATTTGACACCCCACAATACACTTTAATAACGTAAATAGAATTCGTTAAAGGCGTCCATTTTCTAAACCATCGATTTGGAAAATCGCCTATAAAACTCGTATAATTCACGTAACACATAAACACGTTTTGTAATAAAACCGGCTTTATGCGCCGCTAATTGTATCGCATTCAATATACTTACTGTATTTGTGAAATTGGCGGTATAGAAATGATTTCAAGGATAATATTAATAACTCTTTTTTATTTATTATTTTGTCCGCTTTTCGCCGAAATTCAAGACAATTACGTGATGAGTGACGGAAACACCGCGCTTTAAACAAAATTTTACTGTTAATTAAAATACAATAGTAAGAATACTATTAATGAAATGCATTAAACTTGTTTGCCGATAGCTATTGTTTGTGTGTGACAGGCGCTATTTCTGCCTAACTCGCGCCGATCAAGCTAATTGCTTTACCTGCATCGGTATCGAATAGCGCATTGCCACAAACTGCATTCTCTTTGAGTGCATTGAGTGCATTTAAATTATTATTAAATTTATCGAAATTATCGAAAAAGCATCCCACTGACTGATTTTTAACATGATGAAATCGCTAAGTTACTATATGATCGAATTGTGAGTGTTCTTTTTAAGATTGCATATTGAACAATGAAACAGGAAAATAATAAACAAATAACATATTCTTCAATACCACCTCGTTTACAATGAGACGCTGTCTCAGTGTAAACAACTACGATGCTTATTATATTTAAAGTCATCATCAGTATGGATATGAGTGTGATCTCCTCTCAGGTAACGTTCCGAAAGATGGGCGGATAACGGGGAAAGGATACATATATTAAAACTAGGTTCCGTCTGGGTACCCTGCTAAGCGGGAAAAAGCTTGAAATTGCTGAGTTGAGCGCTTCCTTTGTATGGTATGCTATGCTTTACTATCTATAGAGAAACAGAAAGTGAACAGTGAACGTTTATAAATATTATAAATATCTACTCTTTTTTTGTATATATTCAAGAAAACATTAAAGTGACCTAGGACAAGGGCATTACGTGTAGTGTCGTTGCGTACGTGTTTTGTAACTTGATATTGTAAATATTTACTGTTTCATATTAGAGTGTCAGTATCGTATGGTGGAGTGCCCGCGATGATGTCATTTCATATGAAATTTAATACTAGGATCTAATTGGTAAACATCAGAATGATAACTTAGCTTTTAGTTTAATTATAGAAGCCTTCGTAACTCGTAGCAATGGGTTGTTGGTTCGATTCTTACTCAGGGCAATGAATCATTTTACTCATCCCGCTCTGGTAACAAAACAATCCGCGGTATTGAGTTCCGTCACTCAAGACATAATGTCTCATGCAAGGCATCTGTAGCTCCTCTGGTGTTGCACGGGGTCGTGGGCGGCGGTGATCACTTACCATCAGGTGACCCGAACGCTCGTTTGCCGTGTCTGTTCCATAAAAAAAAAGATCTCTTCCCGAAGGCTCGGGTCCCGGGAAGTCGCGTGTGTTCAAACCCTTGGGCTTTTTGTTTTATTTTTATATTTTTGCAATGTATGTCCCGACATACACAAAAATATAAATATTAGCCTGCCGCTTTATTTTTTGTTTCTTTCTACTTAACCAAATCGAAACTATAATAGTAACCTACATAAAGTTCTCACAATACTCCTCTAGTCTCTGTCTAAAATAGCAGTTTAATACTTGAACTTAAGTAATTGGTTTCTATCGAACACCCGGCAATAAAATGATTGGAAATTATTAAGTAATTGAACATTATTAAAATTGATAGCCTTCTAGATTTGTTCTGGTATCTCATTTATAGGCCAGTTATCGCAAATATCTGAAATTGTGACTTTTAAATATGACTTTTGATTTTGCACTCTCCTATTCCGAAACATGTTCTCTTTTTAACCTTGTAACTCTCTTTGTGTCTTCTCCATACATCGTAAAATTAGCGAAGGAATAACTGCTCGACTGTCCCACTCGGAATCACTCCCCCCATCACCCCTCCGATTTGCGGAGGAAGCATATAATAGTACATATAAATAAATTTGTTTCGTTTAAGTTAAGTAATCATTATTTTATCGTCCACATGGATTTTTGTAACTAATAGAAAAAAAATATTAGTTACAATTAATTAAAAATGTTTTTAATTTTATTAATATTACTTTCCTCTTTACAGGGTTGAATGCGTGTGAAAGAAAATCCTACTTATTTTTAAGGAAGGAGTTACCAGTAAGGTTAGTAAAACTTTAATTATTACATATTTATTTATTTATTTTTAAGCTTTACGTTGTAATTGTCATAGGTATGGCAGAGTAGGCGGAGGGAACCTAGTGATAAAATAATCTGTTCCCTACTTTCCGCCCTATTTCCCAGACTTTCAAAGCGGCGCATTCTCTTTTTCCCAAACCTAGAAAATGAAGAAAAAAACATTAGCTCGAGTTGTTTTACACACAGCCTATAACTAATAAAAAAAAATACAATTACACATTTTAAGACCGTACGTAACCAGTTCATTTATAAACCTTTACTCAACTAAAGTCTCAAATTTCGAAAGTTAGGAAGTTAACTATAATTCCAGGCATAAAACATTCAAGTGCTCCAACCACGTACCGCTACCGCGAAACTTCTATACTGCTACAACTCTAGTTGTTACCATATTCTGTTAAACCATTTTCACAAGGCTTTATTAATTAACTTTTAGTTAAGGCTAAGGCCAAACGCGACAGGTGTGGGTTCGATTACCATTCGACGGAATTAATTATTTAATATATTCATTTCTTTGCTTTGGTGTCGAGGCGAGACGAGCGCGGCGTTGAGTTCCGCCACTCAACACGCATTACCTTCAGAATTTAGCGCAAAGGGAGCCCGAGTGTCTAACCACCACTCCCTCTGTCTACCCTGCTACATGCGATATAGCGGGAAATTATAGTGAAAATAGAGTAATACTCAAACTTCATTAATAAAAAATAACAATTATTGATGACGAAACAGGTTGCAGATTTTTTGTAACTCTTATACCAAATGCACCGCTTCCATCCAGTCTACCATCATCATAATATCAGTCATTATTGTCAACATAATCATTATCGTGCTAATCATCATCATCATCATTAGCAAGGGGCTGCTTAATCCACTATTGAATGAGGAATTTTTATTCAATGATGACACGCCATTGAGCTAACACTTTCTCACTTTTTAGTAGCGATGTCAGTCTTATCGGAAAACGTCGTTCTAATATCACAAAAAGAAAACACAAAAATATCAACTGTCACATTATTCTTTTTTTTTTCATATTTTTACCATGGCCAATGTTAGGATGCCAATTTAAATAAGAAATAATTATTGGA
This sequence comes from Heliconius congener, assembly GCA_018230605.1. Classification (NCBI taxonomy): domain Eukaryota; kingdom Metazoa; phylum Arthropoda; class Insecta; order Lepidoptera; family Nymphalidae; genus Heliconius; species Heliconius congener. Next base: position 4,729 of record DWAO01002270.1, on the reverse strand, counting down.
TTTGTGTTTGGTTGTCAATTGACAATTACAAATAAAAAATAATCTTTTATATAATTACTATAAGTATAATATGCTTTTTTTACTATAAAAGTGTTGCCATTAATAAGGAGTAATGCCTTCTTATTCGTATTTGGATTTCGAGTGGCAATCTCGCAAGTGTTTTCGGTGATATAAATGTGTTCTGTATAGTTGATTGATTTCTTAATTAATGGCGTTTCGAGCGTGCCAGTTGAGCACATTTCATTTCGCCAATGTCACGTTGTATGGAAAACACACGAAGGATATTGACCGGTAAAAAGAAAAAAAAACTATACACAATTATAAAATACATGTAAAAAAAAAGAGATCCAGTTAAAAAAACAGCCTTCACCTAGAACAAAACAAACATATATTTACAATATGTAAACAACATGCTGTATAGTTACTAATATACACAAAATTCCAAAATTCGTATCGAGTCAAAACCACACTACTTCTACAAACATTATTATGATAAAACATAATAAATATCACTAAACAATTATTTGACAGAGATAAATTTGTTTGTAAAACTTATAAATTTGTATGTTGTTAGGCAATTTAAGTAATAAAATTTATAATACTTTAATAACTATTATTAACTAACCGACAACTGAAATTGGTGATTTTGTATGTAAAAATATTTTGTATGCAATCTCGCTTGATCTTTTTATTAACTATAGAAGGAATGATTAACGCCATTCCTTCTAGAATGAGAAATGCTTTATTTGGACAAATGTGTTATTATCTATAGGTTGTTGTCGTGGCGCAGAGTCACAAGTGTGTGACTGTAAACACGGCGGGTCGTCGGTTTGATTTCCATTCAAGGAAATGAAATGATTAATGTTTTTTTTCCTAGCACTGGTAACGAGGTAAAGCGCTGCGTTGAATTTCGGCACTTAACACGTAATGCCTGCAGAATTCGGCTGAAAGTGGGGAACAGAAGTATCTTAACACTAGGTTCCTAGGTTCCCTCTACCTAATTTACTATGTGTGGAATAACATGAGCAAAAACCGTATCTTATAAATTAAACTTCTAATTGTTATATTATTATATGATAATGCTTATGTAGAAACCTAAGTTTGTCAACTTTTATGAGTTTACTTCCCGTTGAATTTGGTCCCAATCATAAATGTTGTATGGAATCCTTAGTGTTCGTGTCCATCTCGAATTTGAACGGTTTTTGCAGTTATTCTATAGTAATTAAATTCATAAAAAGTATCCTTACTTTTTGTAATAAAATACCGGTTAAGCAGCATCATCCATTGTATTGTAATTTGAGTCAATAGTACTTTTTTTTTTTGTATTTTTCTTTTCTAAATTAAAAATGTTATAGAAGCCGTCGAGGAGCAGAGGAAGGTTCCATTTCTAACTCTTTATTATTTTCATTTCTTTTAGTGGAAAGTCAGAAACGGTGTGTCTTAACATAAATTTTTTTCTGTTTATCCTGCGACGATGTAGAATATAGCGGGAAGTAAAGAAAAAACAAATCTTCACGCTGTATTCCGCACACAGCAGGTTAGGCTGAGGGAACCTAGTGTTAAGTCACTGCGTTCCCCATTTTCCGCCAAGAGGCATTAAGTGTTGAGTGGCGGAAATTAACGCCGCGAAAGCTTTAAATGCAATACTAGTTTCTGATAAACAGCCTATTCTAAAAATCTTAATCATAATTTTATTTAATTAGCTAGTAAAGGCAACCATCAAACTACAGGACTATTTATAGTCTATACTATGTCATTAGATTATCTACTATACTATATCATTAGCGGTGTAAATATGTAAGGAAAATCCAGTTAATCGATTTTAAATTAAAAATATTGCGTGTATTACATATACGTAAATATATATGGAAGATTAACGCCGCAATTGTTTTGCAGCAATCTATCGATAAAATCAAGAATTATGTACATAATTCATGATTATAGATGTAGCGGAGATCGTCTTTATAAATTATGTTATAAGAAATTCATCATTGTTGACAAAAGCAACCAGGGAACCTAATGTTAAGACTCCATTCTCCATTAAGACACTTCCGTTGCCCACTTTCTTTGCTTAGTGTTAACTGTGTAAGGATAATGATGTTAAATATTGCATTCCTCCGTTTATAATCACAAGTTTCTGCCTCTGCGACAAGATGGTCCTTGTTTTTCTTTTTGTTCATACAAATACAATATTTTAATGCATAAATATTAAATTTCAAATTGTGATGTTACTAAAGAAAAGAGAAGAAACAAGCTTAGAAGCTCTTCTTCCCCTGTCACACTTTGTCGACTCTCTCTCTACTTTCCTTAATGTTTGACGTATTTTATGTATGGAACCTTAACCTATTTGGCTCCTCATCAACGTGAAATTATATTGAGGTTGTCCTAATTGTGTTATTAACTGATTATTGTATATATACATTTTTTTATTGAAATAATGTTAGTTTAAAAAATACTACTTATATATTTTTATGGAGAATAATCTATATCTATTTTTTCTCTCATTATAGGTTAGCCAATATAATGAAAGAAATAGCGCTACTACCAGAGAACTTGTTGCGGATGCCGTCGGTGGGCCTCGTCAACCAGTGGTACGAGCGTTCTTTCGAAGAGATCATTGAATTCGAGAAGAGGGAACCTGAACAGCCAGTTTTGACACAGTAAGTGTAGTTGAATTTTGTTTTTTCGAACTATATTATTGCTTCATTCTGTATCCCACATATAGCAAGGTAGACAGAGGAAACCTTCTTTTAAGACACTCTGTTCTCTAGCTACCCTTTTTTAATACATTTCGTTTTAAATTGAGGAACTCATTGCCACGCTTTATCTTGTTACCAGAGGGAGGATTAAAAAATATTAAATAATTCATTTCTCCTATAGTGAATCGAACCCACAACCGGTTCGTTCACAGTCACTCGCTGCACCTGCCACTGCGCCACGACAGCTTTTATATATTTTTTTATTTTAAGACAGCAATTTTCCATTAAATTAACATTTAATTTTACTTATATCCAGATTTTGCGAACGTCTCGTTCACATAAGAAATAGGCACGCGGACGTCGTGCAGACAATGGCGCAGGGTGTCCTCGAGTTGAAGGAGTCCCATGAAGTGGAGCCGGGCATTGAGAACTCTATACAATATTTCTTGGACCGCTTCTATATGAGCAGGATATCTATTAGGATGCTTATTAATCAGCACAGTGAGTAGATAGTTGTGGATTCGAATATCGATTTTTTCAGCTTCACGCTTACCGGAGCGGGAATATGAAACAACCAATTTCCCCGACTAGGAACATTGCGGCCGCTGCGACAAGATCAGCTTTAAGCTGTATCCCGCACACAGTAGAGTAGGCAGAGGGAATCTAGTGTGAAGACACTCCGTTGCCCACTTTCTGCCTAATTCTGGAGGCATTGCATGTTGGCAGAACTCAACGCCGCGCTTAGCCTCGACACCAGAGCGATGAAATGGAAATATAAATTTAAGTAAATATTTCATCTCCTCGATTGGAGATCGAACCTATAACCAGTCGGTTTTACAGTCACACTTCGTGCCGCTGCGCCAAGACAAGATTACATATTTTATTTGTAATTTTAAAGGGAATTTGTATGAATTATATTAAAATAGGTGATAATGTTCTTTTTGAAAATATAAAAAAAACAGTACTTCAAAAGATGTTTTTTTGCTCTATTTTCATTTACCATTATTAAAAATTATATATATTCATATTGTGGTATCACTTTTTTATAACAGAAAAGAAATCGTCAATTATCAATTTAATATCCAGCTACTTTAAGTTGAAGTCAAGTTGAAGTGTTGTGTGCCGTCACAGCCCTGCTGTTCGGCGAGCAGCTGGGCGGGCAGGCGTCGGTGAACGGCATGGGGCGCGGCGGGCGCCACGTGGGCTCCATCGACCCCGCCTGCGACGTGGCGGCCGTCGTGCGCGACGCCTACGAGCACGCGCGCTTCCTGTGCGACCGCTACTACCTCGCCGCGCCCGAGCTGCAGCTGCTGCAGGACGGAGGTAACCCCTGTCGACATGCTTTTATTCAAAACTCTTATACATTTTACAAAAATATAATATTATCCATTTCAGTGCAGAGTGAGCGACCGATGCCAATAGTGTACGTGCCGTCGCACCTCTACCACATGCTGTTCGAGCTGTTCAAGAACTCGATGCGCGCCGTCATGGAGGCGCACGAGGACTGCCCGCCGCCCATACTCGTCAACATCGTGCGGGGACGGGAGGACGTGTCTGTTAAGGTACGTTGTAGCAGGTTCAAATATTGTACTTGTGAATAACGTAATAAAATTAGTACATCTAAATCTGTTTAGTCGATTTTCCGGGAAAGTGGCACGAACGTTAATTCACACAAATTTTTACTTTAATATTATTGGAAGAACTTAGTCGACTTTTTTAAAAGGGGCAGAACAAAGAATAAATATTTAAATATTTTAAAATATTTTTTTAAGTTTACGCCATATCTCTCTGCTATCTTAACACTTGGCACCTAGTGTTGAGACATTCCGTTCCCATTTAACACTTCTGTTCATTACTTAGAGTTTTGGAGGCATTGTGTGCCTTAGGCACTTAGCCTTCCTGCCACTCTAGGAATTGAAATATTTAATATCTAATTGGGTCGAGCGGGAATCCAACCCACAACCCGTCGCGTCGCGAGTGTGAGTGCTTAAAAGACGTGCTGTGCCAGATGTCGGACCGCGGCGGCGGCA
>DWAO01002269.1:0-16396 GCA_018230605.1 Heliconius congener | reverse complement strand
TTCCGCCTCCAAAGGTCGGCGGAAAGCGGGGAACCAAGTGTCTTAATTCTAAGTTTTCTCTGCCTACCCTGCTGTGTACAGAGCGTCGTTTTAGGTCTTATTACATATAGAGATAGAGAAGAGATCAGTATTGGTCCAGTTCACTAAGTGCTAACACAACGGTACAGACAAGTAATTAAAAAAAATTGATGTTTAGGGTACAACATCCATATGGCTTGCTGCGCAATATGACATTACCGCGTGCCCTGCCACCATTGTTTATTTTATTGTGTTGTTGACTTGTTGTCGATCGAGTTGTACTCTTCAACGGCAAAATAAACTACGATACCGTTACGACAAATTACCGTTATTGTTTTGCGCTTAATCACTAACAACATAACGTGAATATTTTTTATGTGCTTTATAGTAACAACAGGACGACTTATCATATAAAGTTCAATACGAGGAAGAAGTTGGTGTTAACCTCCACCACTCAACATAATGCCTTCAGAATGCGGCGGAAAGTGTGAAATGGGAGCGGAGTTTTATAACACTAAGTTCCCAGGTTCTCTGACTACCTTGCGGGATACAGCATGAAGCTAAAAAAAACATTTAATGAAATATGTTGTAAGATATGTTAGTATAGATCTATCAAACAACTATCTTAATACCAATTAGAAAAAGGTATAAAAAATTGAAGGTAGCGGGATTTGAACCCGCGCCTCATTGTACTCCGTCCAAGCTCTCTGACCACTGAGCCATACATTCTCTTCGAGCTATATTGAAATTCTTATACAACTTATTTATGTTGTTAGCAAATCAAATCACGCTTAGGTAATTTTTTTTATGTTTTAATAATAAGTATTTTTCTTTTCTTAGTGTGGAATAACACTTTAAAAGATGTTAAAAAATATTTAAAAAATAGTACTTTCTCGTGCCAAACGATAATTCTAAGTAATTATTTTTGGGTACCAGAAAAGTGTAAAAATATCCTGACAAAGATGCTAATAATATAAAATCTTATACAAACATATAAGAATTTCGACTTAGCTCGATGAGAACATATGGCTTACCAGGCTAAGTTGGTCAGAGCGCATAAACGGTTTCCAAATAGGCACGAATTAAATAAATACGTTGAAATTTTTAAACATCTTTTTAATAAATATTTTGCTTTCCAAAGTGTGGAGTAACACTTTAAGATCTCATCTTAATCTTTAAGTCAGATTATTTAGATTTTGAGGTTATAATAATAATAATAGTTTATTAAGCAAGTTTCTTACAAAATCCAGTAGTTATTGGAGCCTCCTTTTAAGCATGTTATTGCCTGTACCAGGAGACTCCGCTCTTCCATTAGCATTAATAAATCATAACACTGATAGAAACCGTAAGTTCAAGTTTATTATTTAACAATATATATTTCCTTATTATATTTTCTTTATTTGTTTATGTCATTATTATTTTATTTATCTATTCCAAATTATGTTACTCATGTGTATGTGTCAGGCCAGTCGTGGCGCAGGGGCAAAGTGTGACTCAAAAACCGTCTGGTTGTGGGTTCGGTCCCCACTCGAGGAGATGAAATATTTATTTAAATTTATATTTCCATTTCTTCGCTCTGGTGTCGAGTCAAAGCGCGGCGTTGAGTTCTGCCCCTCAACACACAATACCTACAGAACTCGGCAGAAAATGGGGATCGGAGTGTCTTAACATTAGCCTCTGCCTACCCTGCTGTGTGCGGGATACAGTGTGAAGCTGATAAAAAAAAGAGTACGAGATACCGCTGCAAAAATCTGCAGCTCCGTTGTCGTGCAGATCCGTTTTTAATGATAATGAAACTTATTTTTATGAATGATAGTTAGTTGAACAATAGATTATATATATGTATCTCGTACTTTTTATTATTATAAATCTTTATCAATTATATTACGTATCACAATTTTTATTTAGCTTCTACTATCATATTGTTTTAGAAGTGTAGGGCTGAAAAATGTGTTCCGATATAAATGATACAACATTCATATATATACTAGATATATACCTACTTATATGTATATATATTATTACCTAATAGTTCCTGAGCAAGACTCAGACGTAGGTCAACTTCCGACGCTTGTGGTTGTGTATACTGTCGAGTTGTTATATTTATTCAATCCTTTAAAATTAGATGGTTATGAAGTTAAAATGGAGACTATAGAAGACGTACTACCTAAGGATAGGGAAACTCAATTAGTATTTTTTGTCAACGGAAAGAAGGTAAGCTTTGTTTTTTCTTTTACCTGTTGCAAAACATTAAATAATAGATCATAAACATCATGGCAAGTTATTATCATTATATAAATATTTAATATGCTTGACGTAAATTTAAAAAAAAATTAATACGAATAATATAAAATCGAATGTAAAAATGAAAAAATGTATAATAATATTAATTAGGCAATCGAATGTAAACGCATGGAACCATTCGGCACAAAATGTATAAACACAAAATGTAATTTTATATACCTAACTGCAATAATTGAAAAGAAAATATAAATTAAATATAAAGCAGTATAGAAGTGTCCGAAAGAACCCAGTGAAGACATTCCTTCTCCTTCGACATATTATTCGTTAAGTGGTGGAAACAATGCCGCGTTTTTTCTTAGAAGTGATGGGAAATCAATTAATATAAATAATTAATATAAACATCAATTAATATAAACATCATGGCAAGTTATTATCATTATATAAATATTTAATATGCTTGACGTAAATTTAAAAAAAAATTAATACGAATAATATAAAATCGAATGTAAAAATGAAAAAATGTATAATAATATTAATTAGGCAATCGAATGTAAACGCATGGAACCATTCGGCACAAAATGTATAAACACAAAATGTAATTTTATATACCTAACTGCAATAATTGAAAAGAAAATATAAATTAAATATAAAGCAGTATAGAAGTGTCCGAAAGAACCCAGTGAAGACATTCCTTCTCCTTCGACATATTATTCGTTAAGTGGTGGAAACAATGCCGCGTTTTTTCTTAGAAGTGATGGGAAATCAATTAATATAAATGATTAAGAGTCGAGTTTGATTCATCAAACCCTCAACAACCTTAACGTTTTGACGAAGTGTCAGGAAGGCGGCATATTTTAATATGAATTTACTCTAGTTAAAATAATTTATGTAGATGGAATATTATCCGCTTAAATATAACATTTCTAAATATATTAAATAAATAAATAAATTCTTAATTTACTAATTAAATGTTTTATATAGACTCTAATTTACTTGAAATATGAAAAACTAAAACAACCATTTAGTAGAGATCGGCCGAACTAGCGTAAACTGTGTCACGGATGCCAGAAAATAATAAAACAGAAATATTAAAATGTTCATACATTTATAACCTTAGTCGGTAGTATACTCGCTGGCTGGATCGCGAGCATAGTAACTTAAATTTCCACAACATCAAAATTAACATCTCCGCGATCCACTCGGGTGGCTCTCAATGTCATGAGTATCCAGAACCTACGAGGCGGCGCAGCGAGGAGTATTCAGACATTGATGCACCAGAGTAAATCAGATTTAACTCAGTAAGTACATTAGAATCTTTCTAGTGATTGCTTATCCGTATTTTTAAGTTTCATTATATCCGTTACCCTTTTGACAATTGGAGACACGTAGGCTTAGTAATTATAATAAAAAACAAAACGCGGTTCTAAGATTACCTTTTGTGGTAATTTAAGATTGACTCAGTAATCGTAATTGTTTTTTTATATATTATTAAATAAAATAAAAAATAATTAAAATGACATTACATAACAGTTTTAAAGCTTTAGGTACGTTTAGTGACTGAATTTGACGGTAATTCAAATGTTTTAGCCAGATTTATTAGCTTATGCGATCAATTGGCACAGAAATTTATAATTAACAACCCTGATAACAATTTAACTAATATTGTTCGTGCAAATGATATTTTAAATAAAGTCACAGGCTCACCAGCAACCTTTAATAAATACTAGTGGTTCTGGTGATCACACTAAGTCGCTAATTAATAATTTTTCAGATCAACGCGACTAAACCGCGTTGTACAATAATCTCTTTTAACACACCCCTCAGGAGTTTTATGAACATTGTCAAAATTTATTCAGTACTATAATGACATATATTACATTGCGTGAGGAAATTTTTACAATAATAGAAGCTAAGCGGATTTTATACTTTACAAGCCTTTTTAAGAGGTTTAAAAGACCCATAACGATCACGCATACGATGCATGAAACCATAGAAAAAGCGTTAGAATTCGTACAAGACGAATTAAATACAATTTACACACTCGAAAGATAGAATAGGATTAGTCACCTCCAAAACTTTTCATCTCAATCTTTTAAGGTAAATATTTTTTTACCTAAAAATTTACCACCTACTATATACCTATATTCCGGGAAATGATTGGAATAAGCACGGAAGCCGGAGGTGGGTTTCCGTCTAATTATTTTAAAATAAGAGAAATAATTCCCACGACAATAACTACTATGACCATTACTACAACTATTATAATAACTATTATGATGATATTGAGTATTATAATTATGTCGATTATTACGAAAATATATACTATGATAGATTCACTATCATATTATGGAGAACCCCAAGAATCATCTGAAAATTACGAACCCATTGTAGAAGAACCCCTGTCATCAACCCTTAGTGATAAAGAGTATTTTCAGAAAAGGAAAATTTTAGACAAACCAAAATAGAACTTAATCTCCAAAGTCAACGTCAACTTCACGCTTTATCCCTAGAATAGATTAAAAATCCCGCTCTAAAATTACTTACAGATACCGTTGTGAATCAATCTTTTATAAATCCAGATGCAGTAGAAAAATTCTTTAATAAATTTCTTTTAAAATATGATCTTTTCGAAGTAAGTAACGTACACGCTGTAATTAAACGTAAGTATTCAGTAACGATTCTAATTTAGCCATAAGCGCTGTACTTTCACAGGGATCTATTGGTTCAGACAAACCCACAGCATATGCGTCTATAACTTTAAATACGAGCGAAATTAATTATAGCATAATTGAAAAGCATTTATTAGCGAGCTACAAAGTATTTCTGCCCTTACTTGCTTGGAAGAAATTTTCAAATTATGATTGACCACTTCATTGGATTATGAATATTAAAGAATCAATTCTCGACTGACTCGATGGGGATTAAAATTAAGTGAATATGACTTTTCTGTGATATACAAACGAGATAAATATAATTGCAATGCCGATGCTTTATCCCATATATAGATTCATAATAAAAAGGGAATTCCACTGCAGTAAAATTAGTCAGAAAAATTTCCTTCAAATTTCTTCTTTGTAAAAATAATTTTGAAAATGTAAAAGATTATTTAAAATAACAGTAAATAATTAAACTATCATGAATGTAAAACGAACCACCGGAGAAAAAATGTACGTTATCTCTTTACAAACAATAACAACAAGCAAACAACTTTTCTAACAGGTTACAAAATATATTATTGAATGTTCTAATTTTGTTTGACGCATTTTCGAAATATACACAAGCTTATCATTTAAAGGTTGCTACTGCGATAGGGAACCTGAGACTATATATTTATACTACTACTATTTATTTATATGACCAACAGATATTCATACGAAACCCTAAATCATCCCGACAAAAACTAGCCCTTCGTTTTCTCACAATAATGTTTTAACTGATTTACCAATACATATTTACACAAAGAAACAACGATTACTTTTGTTTTTGTGTAGTCTTGTCTTTACAATAGGCAAAGACTCGGCTGAAAAGAGTACCTAACAGTGCTCGATTGTTACAAGCTGACGACCTTGAACAAAATGAAAAATAATTTCAATAGTTTATTAGAAAATAAAATGCTTTCTCTTTCCCAAATGCATATGTAATATCAAATTACAATTAAAAACTGCTTCGCTGTAGCTTAATGTCCGTTAGGTTAAGAGAAGACTCATTGACAGATTAGAGTTAATAATTTAAAAAAAACTTATTTCGATTATCACTACTATGCGAACACCATCAGAATAATATGTTAAAATCATTAATTTAAAGAGCGAAATAATTATTTAAATTTATTAACAAATCATTCAAGGGAAAATTTATGAATTTTAACATCAAACTATAACAGTATAAAAACACTTTTAAACATTAGATTAGTATCTACTTAAATTTTTTTTCTTGTTTTTAATATATTTATACGAATATAATTTTAGTTTAATATATTTTTACATATAGTACATTAATTTGAATGTTTCATACAAATGTTAATTTACTTTTTATATATTTATAGAAATATAGATTTAGTTTTCAAGTTTTCGATTGACTATCCTAAGATATATGATATATTAACTATTCTCTGTACCTCATACGAATTGATAAATCCTTATCTCCTTAATTACTTACCTTTCCTAGCAATTCACGAAAAAGATTTTGTGTACATATAGGCTGAATGCCCGAAGATTGGTGAATCACATTTACCTAAAGTTCTACTCACAACACCAGCTGCAAATTTAGTGTCTATATGCATTAATTATACTTACTAAATAGCCGTCTCGTAAGAGTACTACTAGGATGCTTAATAAAATTTGCTAACCACCATAATCAATAGCAACGATAGCGATAGAAAATAATTTAGAAAACTGGAAATATACTCTAGTATTTATATATAATATTCTGAAATTATTCAAAAAAAGTTAAAAAATCTCCGCACCATTTCAAAAAATGTCCATAGAATAATTATAAGGACAATTTTATTATATATCATCTTTATAATTGCTAAGGATCTTGAAAAAACTAAAGGATAAATCCAGTGCCGTAGCTGGAGGGGTGCGAGCGGTGCAGTCGCACCGGGCATCAAAAAGAAAGGGGCATCGATGTCTACGATAATTTCTTCTAATTTTTTTTCAATGTACAAAAAAAATGAGAGAATGAAAATGAAAAATTAAATCTCGCTATCATGTCAATCGAACATGAACTAGTCGATTTTGAACATGCGATTAATGATTTTGCTAGTCAAAAAGTGCGTAATGTCCGTTTTTAAATTTTTGCATAAATTTTTATCAAAATCTAATGTTATAACTTACCAAAAACGAATGCTATAGTTATTATAGTTTTTAAGCAATAAAAAATTATATATCTACTCTACTGTGTTTTGAAATCTGAAATTATTTTGACCATTTTAAAGGGCATCAAGTCCTAAGCTGCACCAGGCAGCAAATACCCTAGGTACGCCACTGGTTAAATCACCGAGTGAAACAATGTCATCAAAGGAAGAGGCCAGCCCCTGAGATCCAGTATAGCATGTTCTGCAGTGTAGCACTATTCGAGTTCCAAGGACACTGAATAGGTGCTCTTCTTCAGGAGGGAGGTGTTACGTTTCCAAACAACCCGGGAATCGCTGACCAAGGCTTCCCACAATATTTCCCACACTTAGCATAGAGATCTTAGAATTGTAATAATCTGTTATATGAACCATCGGATCATTTTACACCCATTAACATTAAAATTATATGTAATAAATAAAATCATTCTTGTCTCCAACTTTGAGCGATTCTAATTAAAAGTTAGTTTTAATAAAGTATTTAAATTAAATAGGTTTTATGTTTGATACTACGCTGCCACTGTACTTAATTTGTTAATGAATATTGTTTATTGTGAAGGTGGTAGAGCACAGCCCGGATCCTGAATGGACACTACTATGGTATTTGCGTAAGAAGTTGCATTTAACTGGCACGAAGTATGGCTGCGGAGAAGGTGGCTGCGGCGCTTGTACCGTAATGTTGTCTCAATATTTGGAACTAGACAAAACTATCAAGTATCCTTTTAATTACCGAATTACTATAATATATTTTAAAAAATAAACATTATCTTCAAAAAAACGTGTCAAGCGCAAGTCTGTACCAATATATATATAGTATACATATAGTAAGTTCTGTACCAAATTCATAATTGTTCCATATAATCATTAAATTAGTACAGAACCCTAGGTTTAGTTTAGGTTTCGGTTTCCCAACCGAAACGTAAACTAAACCTAGGGTTCTGTTTTACCCATTTAAAAAGTTAACCAACATAAGTTTGCGGGCGTACGCACTCACTTTGAATGAAATGAAATACAAATATAAGTTTGTAAACATTTTGTTTTTTTGTTGCATTGTAAATTGCCACTTCTTGTTAACATTCATAATTGTAGGTCGACAGGAAATACCTTACAGGGTAACTTATACAAAATGTAGTAACAACGATGCATAACCTCATATTCTTTTTTGTTTTGACTTGGAAGCTTGGAAGGTATTTGATATGAATGTTAGCTTGATACTTAGATGCGATCTTAAATGGCCTTGAATAAGACTCAAGGTCATGTATCTCAAGATACACGGACAGACTTACTGATTAAAGTGATAATATAAGAGTTTTGTTTTTTTTTTGTTTTTAGGTAAGGAACCTAAAGAGTATGTACTAGAAAGGTAACAGTAGTGCCTACTACTGTTACCCTCTTTGGAAAGTCTACAATAAGCAGGCTAGTGAATTCATATTTAAATACAAGTAATGCTGACAAGATCTTCATAGCCACTATAATATTTATAGTGGCTATGAAAATCTTGTCAGAATTACCGAAGTTGTTAATACTATTGAATATTTGTTATTAAATTTATATAAACACCTGAACAATTTGTCAGACATATTGCTGTCAATGCATGCTTAACTCCGCTATGTGCAGTACATGGCTTAGCAATAACTACTATTGAAGGAATAGGTAATACTCAAGAAAAATTACATCCGGCTCAAGAAAGAATAGCTAAGGCACATGGATCACAGTGCGGTTTTTGTACACCAGGCATCGTCATGTCTATGTACGCTCTCTTGAGGAGCAAACACAAAATAGACTACAATGATATAGAGACATCTTTGCAAGGCAATCTCTGTAGATGCACTGGGTATAGACCAATAGTAGAAGGATTTAAAACTTTTACGGAAGCTTGGAAACGCGTGGATAATATAAGTGAAGTAAATACGCCCTGTCAGCTAGGTAATGATTGCTGTAAAATAAATAAAAATAAAGAAGAACTATTTAATACTTCAAAATTTCGGCCTTACAGCGACACGCAGGAACCAATTTTTCCACCGGAGTTGATCTTAAATAATAAATATAGTCAAAGATTTCTATATTATAAAGGCAAAAATGTCATATGGATCAGGCCAAGTAACATTGAAGAGGTGCTCTTATTAAAAAAAATATTCCCGTTGAGTAAAATTGTAGTGGGTAATACAGAGATTGGAGTAGAAGTTAAGTACAAGAAAAAATATTATCCGATCTTAATTTCACCAAGTCATATAAAGGAGATGAATTATATTCGATTCACAGAATCAGGAGTGGAAATAGGGGCGGCTGTAACACTAACAGTTTTATATGATTTTTTAAAAAATGTTAGTATGAAGACTAACAACTGTACAAAAATATTTGAAACAATAACTGATATGTTGCATTGGTTTGCTGGAAATCAAATTCGTAATGTAGCATCTCTTGTTGGCAATATAGTGAATGCTAGCCCCATATCAGATTTAAATCCAATATTATTGGCATGCTCTGCCACTCTTAAAGTTCATAGTTCGAAGAAATGTCTCAGAGATGTAGTTATTGATCAAAATTTTTTTATTAATTATAGGAGAGTGGCCTTAGATGACGATGAAATTGTTGTGGCAGTTCAAATACCATTTTCAAAAGAAACACAATATTTTAAAGCTTATAAACAAGCTAGACGAAGAGAAGATGATATATCAATAGTTACAGCAGCCTTTAATGTAATAATTGATAAAAAATCGAAATTAATAACGGAAGCAAAACTAGTTTTCGGTGGGATGGGTCCGACAACCATATGTGCTGCCAAAACTTCTGAGAAATTAAAAAATCTTCCCTGGAATGAAGAAATTTTAACAAAAGTTTTTGAAAATTTAAATCAAGAATTACTTTTAAATCGCTCAGCCCCAGGTGGAATGGTGGAGTATCGCAAATCTTTATGCCTTAGCCTATTTTTTAAATTCTATGTTTATGTCTGTAACGAATTAAATTATAACAGTAAAGTAAGTAACAACGAGGAATTGTCTGCTTTTTATGATATACCACGTATGCAACCTAAAAGTAGTCAATATTTTGAAATAAAGAATAATAACAAAATAACTTACGATACTATTGGCAAGCCTGTAACTCATGTTTCAGCTTTGAAGCAGGCGTGTGGCGAAGCTATCTATTGTGACGACGTCCTAAGTTTAGATGGCGAATTATATCTATGTCTGGTACTTAGTACAGAATCATATGCTAAAATTATTTCCATTGATCCAAGTAAAGCCCTATTAGAGGCTGATGTTGTAGCTTTTTTGTCAGCATCAGATTTATCGGTGGAACAAAATAAAATGGGTTCTATAATAAAAGATGAAGAAATATTTGCTGAAAAAATAGTTACAAGTCTTTCTTGTGTTGTTGGAGCCATCGTAGCCAAATCTGAAAGCGCCGCGAGAAAAGCGAAACATTTAGTTACTATTACATACGAGAAAATGTACCCTGTTATAATAACTATTGAGGATGCTATCAAACATGGAAAGTATCATATAAATTCGCCAAGAACATTACAAAAAGGAAATGTAGAAGACGCTTTATTGAATTCTGATCATGTTAAAGAAGGTTATATTAGAACCGGAGCACAAGAACATTTTTATTTGGAAACTATGTCAGCATATGCCATGAGAAGAGAGGACGAATTGGAAATCATATGCACTACTCAAAATCCAGCAGAAATAAGTGTAAGTATATATTTTTTTCTTTTTTGTTTCATTATAATTTTATTATTAACTCGTAGATTTAATAGAACATTTCGTTTTATTATAATTTTATTATTAACTCGTAGATCAACGCACTGAAGACAAAATTATTCCATTTTATGCGGATGAATGCATAAAGTGAGCGACTCGCAAACTCCAGAAAATATTGATTGTCTGTGAAGTCGGTTTTTAGACAAAGAGTATTTAACAATTTATTACATACAAGATATCATTCATGCAAAATTGCATACTTTTATGAACTGAATTGAATAATAATACAATTCATATATTTCAATCACTAAATTATCATTATTTTGTATAATACAAAGCAGGAGCTAATTAAAGAATACCTTTTTTCGATAAATGAACTAGATGTTCATTACGATTGCATCGTTAATTCACATACTTTTTTAAACTTAAATTCTGCAGATTAATAATTACGTAATAAACGATAAGTAACAATGTGCTGTTTAATTGCTAGTAACAATAAATGGGTTGACGTGTCACATCACATCCGAACGCTTAACTACATACGAGTTTTTGTTTCGCATTCTCGCTTGCACGCTTGGGTCAGGCGGAACGTGACAGTGACGTGACAATTTTAAGAAGTACTTATAATATCACGTGTAAACTCGTACATACAATATATTTTTTTAAGTAAATTGTATTATTTGAAAGACTGCTAACGCTATTTTATTATAAATTTGATGCGAGTCCCTCGTTCCAGCAAAAGACTAAAGAATTCGGTACTTTTGCAGCACTGCCGTTCAGGAGCGCATTTAAATTTACTCTAGTAAGCAGGCTGGTTGAAACTAGTTTTATTATATGCGGCGGACCACGTAAACTATATTTAACAGAGACGTTAAAATATATTTAACAGAGTGTTACAATTTAACCTTCCTATGATTACTCCGTTGTATGTGCTTGTATTCACAAGCACAACTAACTTTTTCCAATTTATGATTACTATAAATTTTATATTTTTGCAGCACATTGCAGCAGAAGCACTGGGCGTACCCAATCATAAAGTTGTTACGAAAGTTAAAAGAATTGGTGGTGGTTTTGGTGGAAAAGAGACGAGGGCAGTTATGCTGGCCCTCCCTGTTGCTATAGCAGCCTACAAACTGAAAAAACCTGTCCGCGCTGTCTTAGATAGAGACGAAGATATGCAAATTACTGGATATAGGCATCCATGTCTAATAAAATACAAGGTTGCATTTAATAATGATGGCAAAATTCAAGGTGCAATATTTGATATTTATGCTAATGCTGGAAATTATATGGATATTTCATGTTCTGTAAGTTAACTTCTACATCTGTTAGTTTCATATTATTAAGTGAATTTTATAATATATTTTCTTTTTTAGTTCATGGAAAGGGTAGTTGTGCATGTTGATAATTGCTATTTTATACCAAATGTACTAATTAGAGGTTATCTCTGTAAAACAAATTTACCATCAAATACAGCATTCAGAGGTTTTGGAGCACCTCA
Organism: Heliconius congener; assembly: GCA_018230605.1. Classification (NCBI taxonomy): domain Eukaryota; kingdom Metazoa; phylum Arthropoda; class Insecta; order Lepidoptera; family Nymphalidae; genus Heliconius; species Heliconius congener. The sequence continues at coordinate 4,077 of DWAO01002269.1, read as the reverse complement.
AGCAATGTCCGCAGCCGAAGCTATGATAAGAGATATAGCGGATACTCTAAACAAGAAATATGAAGAAATTGTCCATATTAATATCTACCATGAAGGAGATTTAACTCATTTTAATCAACCGCTCATATATTGCACACTGTCTAGGTGTTGGAATGAATGTATTACAAGTTCTGATTACTGGCAAAGAAAGCAAATGGTTGAGGAGTACAATAGGCAAGATAGACTTTATTTATCTATATTTATCTCCCATATAGAGGCCAGTCGTGGCGCAGGGGCACAAATTGGGACTGTAAACGGGAATGGTTGTGGGTTCGACCCCACTCGAGGAAATGAAATATTTGTTTAAATTTATATTTCCATTTCTTCGCTCTGATGTCGAGGCAAAGCGCGGCGTTGAGTTCCTCCACTCAACACGCGATGCCTTCAGAATTTGGCGGGAAGTGGGGAACAGAGTGTGTCAGTCTTTGCCTATCCTGCAGTGTGCGGGAAGTTGATTTATATTTTTATTTATCTCCGATATATGCTCCCTTTTTCATAGATTTGACAGGAGTATATTACTTAGCAACTTTAACATTATCCTATTATTTTACTCATCTTGATCTTAGAGCAAAACGTATAAAATAAACGTAGTTGGTGGATACAAAAGAACAAAATATAAAAAACGCAGTTATTAAAATATATATTTTAATGACATTCCAGGTGCAGTAGATGGAAGAAGAAAGGGTTAACAATTGTTCCAACTAAGTATGGAATATCTTTCCAAACAACTTTTTTGATGCAAGCCGGTGCGTTACTTTTAGTATATAATGACGGGTCGGTACTTTTATCTATTGGAGGAATTGAAATGGGTCAGGGGCTCTTTACTAAGATGATTCAAGTTGCATCTCGAGCTTTAGAAATACCTATTTCTAAAATTTACATAAGTGAAATGTCTACAGATAAAGTTCCAAATAGCCAGCCGACAGCTGCAAGTATGAGTTCTGATTTATACGGCATGGCTGTAATAAATGCGTGTGACGTTTTAAAAAAAAGGTTGGATCCATACAAGAACAACAACCCAAATGGCACATGGAATGATTGGGTCCTAGCAGCATATTTCGATAGAGTATGTCTTACGGCAACAGGGTTTTATAAAGCACCAGAAATTCAATATGACCCTGATACAAACTGCGGCGATTTGTTTGAATACTTTACTTATGGTGTTGCATGTTCCGAAGTTATCATTGATTGCTTGACTGGGGATCATCAAGTTCTCAGAACGGACATCGTCATGGATATTGGGGAAAGCTTAAATCCTGCCATAGATATCGGACAAATTGAAGGAGCATTTATTCAAGGTTATGGCTCTTACACTATTGAAGAAATGATATTTGCCCCCAATGGTGAAGTCCTTACTAAGGGCCCTGGGGCTTACAAAATACCGGGAATCTCAGACATTCCTAAAGTGTTCAACGTTTCTTTGCTCAAAGGAGCTCCTAACCCTCGTGCAGTTTATTCATCAAAGGTAAATAAGTATTGTGTTTTATATTTTATTTATTTATTTCTAAATAATTTGTCAAAATATGAACAATGAAACATGTTACTAGCAGAATATAGACAAAGGTAATCGATATTTTCCGTTTCAATAATAACCGGGTTAATTATTTAAATAGTTAATATTAAATTGCTATCCTCATTATCTCATTGTACATAATGTCGAGGCATTATGAAAAATGACTAATTTAAAGGGCTATGGCCACAGCTAACGACTAAATAATATTTTACTTTATTAATAGGCTGTGGGGGAACCACCATTATTTTTGGCAGCATCTGTCTTTTTTGCTATTAAAGAAGCTATAAAATCAGCTAGAATTGACGCTGGATTTAGTCCCGAATTTGTCTTGGAAGCTCCAGCAACATGTGCCAAAATTAGAATGGCATGTGAAGACCACATTACAGACCAGGTAATTCAACACACACAAAATATGTTTGTAGTTGTTCTATCACTTCAGTCACAACTTATAACTCATATTCCGTATCCGTATAAGGGTTAAACAGAGAGGACGCAATAAAATGTCACTGTGTTGTTTTGTCCAAAGATATAAACATATGGTTTGAACAATCATAGTTAATAAAAACAAGGCCAAAAATATTTTGAATTAAAGTGAAATAATAAAAATAAATAAAAAAATTATGAATAAATGTGTTACTTGTACTTTATAGTATTGTTTTTTTCAGATTAAACCTACAATTAAAGAAGAGGGGACACCCTGGAATGTGATACCATGAAATTAAACCACTAACACGGTCCTCTTTTAAAATGATATGTACAGTCCGCGAAGTTTCAGCTGAGCGTTGCATTTGTATGAGTGATCGCCAGAAATAGTCATAAAAAAAATAAAAAAATAAATTTATAATTATATAAGTTCCCATTAAAATATATATATATATATATATATATATATAAAATATATTAATTCCTGTGCACTAAAGTTTTTTCTCGTCTTACGTATCGTTTATGTTAATAATGAATTGTTGAGTTATATAATCTAGAACAGCGTTATGACTACGATTTCCTTTACTGTTTGGTCACACGAACTTTTCCATTCTTGTCAATGATCGTGCCACCTTTTTTTTATAAATCGAAGAAATTAATAAAATATTAATATTCAAACACATGACGTCGCTACTGGTAGCGTCATCTGCTTAAATATTAATAGAGGTATATTTACGTCACATAAGGGCTACTCAGGCTGGTACTCAAAGAGCAGTAAAAACCGGTTTGAACCGCACTCCCAGTCTTCGTCACACGTACAATATTTATGTATACTCACACAAATACAAAGCTCAGCTTACTTCGTGCGGACTACACATTTAGGTATATTAAATTTTTGTTACAAACCTTATTTTTGGTTTTATTTTAACAAAAGTGTTTCCACTATTAAAAATTCAATATGCAATATGAGTTACATAATCGTATAATCTTACTTACTAATATTATAACGAGTTTCTTTAGTTGGCCTTGCTAATCTTGCAATCTACTGATTCTAATTAAAAAAGTATTTTTCTATTGAATAGTATGTCTGTGTTTGTTATTATTGAAGGCCTGATGTATGTATCAGGTTATAGACTCATGGAAATCTTCTGTACCTGCGCTGCGGGCGGCTGCTGCATAACGCTCAAGTTATATCCGATAGTTTTAGTTAATATGTAAGTAATAACTGTCAGTTAAATATAAAAATATTTTTCATTACATTATAAAAAATATATATTTAGCTAGCTAAAGTTGCCAAGTGCCGCCTTTGAGAGCGCCAAGAACTGATGAGTTCCAGACGGGTCAAGCTTCTCGCCAATTTTGGCGATATGCTCAGACCTTGTTCTGGTAATTTGCCGTTTAAAGAACCTAGAGGCTCGGTAATACTTTCTTTTTGAGGTTTTAGATCCTTAGTAACCAGTGCCCAATACAGCCTAGATTTGATGTCGCTCGCGTTTGCTAGAGGCAGCAACCTTGCAAGACGTATCAAACCAAGGCTGTGACTTGCCACCGATTGGCACTACAGTGCTAGGAATATAAAGTTCCTTGCCCTGTAGAACCACGACGGCAACAGCAGCGGCACAGGCACAGCAGGCCTAGGATCATCAGAAGAGAAGCAAACCGGCTCCCAGGGATAAAATGAGTAAAACGTACGTAGCCCATCCCAATCTGCTGACTTGTAGTGCCAGACGCGATGAGTTGCGGGTGTTCTGCAGCTGCCGCGCTTAATGGGCACGACACTCCGTACAGTACAGTGGTCAGAAGACCCCAAAGGTCCTCCCTTATGGACACAGCGACCCCGGCATGAGGCATAAAGTTAAGTTCTATTTTGTAGCCGGGATATTGGAGATAGGCTGTGTCGCTCGGTCGGATAATTTGAGTCTCCGTCAGGAATAACAAGGCCGGGCGTGCCGTCTCGAGATGGTGGTATTGCAAAAGTCCACGTTGAGCGTGGTAGGGGATGCCGTGGAGCGTACGTCTCGTTTGCCCTGTCTATAGCGCGGAACTGTGCCCTCCCCAGAATTCGAAGGGCGGCCTGAGTTTGAAGACTCAGGGAGGGATTC